>JAYKKM010000471.1:0-72500 GCA_035772405.1 Chrysogorgia sp. JL179-B06
TCTTGCGTTACCGTGTGCCGTGTTTTTCGATTGACGACTTTGCGGGTCATCAACGACCATTATAACTGCGCCCGTAGGGAAAGAGTTTAATATAGAATGGCCGATATTTTTCGCATCGATCAATTTTATATTTTCGACTGAATTTTTCATCCGTTGTAGTGCTAAACAACACAATATCAATTTTTAAACTTTTTTCATTCATCGAATTTTGACCTTTTTGACCCACTGCACAGAACCTATTGTCTTTGTAGTGTATAGTCGGCGTAGATAAACAACACAGCTCCCGTGCGGGGTGGACCGGTGCGGGTGGATCAAGATTTTTAAGCCAATTCTCTTTGTAGGGGAGTGAAGGGGGTTATTTCCTACATTTTTTTTTCTTTGTTAAACTGTATTTACGGTGCAATTTTGACCTTTTTCTTCGATTCATTTTCATTTACCTTTTGCTTATCAACCCACGTTGTTCATGATATCTCTTGAAACACTTGTGCGAAAGCTAACATTTTCTGGAAGCCCATTGTCTTTGTATTTTCCCGAAACAAAACACATTATGTTTAATTATAGATAGCTTGCGTATATATTTAAAGTATGAGCTCCCGTGCGGTGTGGACCGGTGCGGTGGGATCTTGCAGAGACTGCTTCGGGTAACCCTTACATAATTCCTCAATGAGGGGGGTAGGGGGGGGGAGCAGAGAGGGGGTTCATTTTTGTCACTGACATTTTTTTGCTTTGTTAAACTGTATTTACATTGATTATTTTCAATTAACAGATACTAAACTGCTTTTCCTTTCACGGAATTTTCTTCGATTATTTTCAATTTACTATTATTTGCTTATTACTCTTTCTTACGGCTGAAAAACATCAAAAAAATTGAACGACCACGTTGTTCTATTGATATCTCTTGAAATAACCATAACTGTTGCGAAAGCTATAATTTTTGGAAGTCAATAAACCGGCTTTTACTTGTTCTTTTAAAATTCCCGAACAAACACATTATGTTAATATAATTAGCATTAATTATCATAAATCAGGTTGAAAAATGTACATTTTTCCAGAAAGGCCATCTTGCACGCCCGCATAGCATCTTGAAAACTCAAAATGCCACCAATCGCAGAGTTGTTTATGAAATCAAATCAAACTTGGCGTGTGGTGTGGATTTATGTTCCTGGCGCTTGTCGAATTTCAATTTTAATCTTGCGTTACCGTGTGCCCGTGTTTTTCGATTGACGACTTTGCGGGTCATCAACGACATTTTAACTGCGCCCGTAGGGAAAGAGTTAATATAGAATGGCCGATATTTTTTCGCATCGATCAATTTTATATTTTCGCCTGAATTTTTCATCATCGTTGTAAGTCGGCTAAACAACCACACATCAAATTTTAAGCCAATTTGGTGAATTATTTCCTACATTTCTAAACACGGTGAATTTTGACCTTTTTGACCCACATGCACAGAACCTATTGTCTTTGTAGTGTATAGATAGCTTGCGTATATATTTAAAAGTATGAGCTCCCGTGCGGGTGGACCGGTGCGGGTGGGATCTCTGCAGAGACTCTGCTTCGGGTAACCCTTACATAATTCCTCTCATGAGGGGGGTAGGGGGAGCAGAGAAGGGGGTTCATTTTTTGTCACTGACCATTTTTTTGCTTTGTTAAACTGTATTTACATTGATTATTTTCAATTCAACAGATAATAAACTGCTTTTCCTTTCACGCTTTTTCTTCGATTATTTTCAATTTACCTATTATTGCTTATTAACTCTTTCCTTACGGCTGAAAAACATCAAAAATTGAACGACCACGTTGTTCTATTGATATCTCTTGAAATAACCATAACTGTTGCGAAAGCTATACATTTTCTGGAAGCCAATAAACGGCTTTTACTTGTTCTTTTAAATTTCCCGAACAAAAACACATTATGTTAATATAAATTAGCATTAATTATCATAAATCAGGTTGAAAAATTTACATTTTTCCAGAAAAGGCCATCTTGCACGCCCGCATAGCATCTTGAAAACTCAAAATGCCACCAATCGCAGAGTTGTTTATGAAATCAAATCAAACTTGGCGTGTGCGTGGATTTCATGTTCCTGGCGCTTGTCGAATTTCAATTTTTAATCTTGCGTTACCGTGTGCCGTGTTTTTCGATTGACGGACTTTGCGGGTCTATCAAGTGACCCATTTTAACTGCGCCGTAGGGAAAGAGTTAATATAGAATGGCCGATATTTTTTCGCATCGATCAATTTTATATTTTCGCCTGAATTTTTCATCATCGTTGTAAGTCGGCTAAACAAACACACATATCAAATTTTTAAGCCAATTTGGTGAATTATTTCCTACATTTCTAAACACGGTGAATTTTGACCTTTTTGACCCACATGCACAGAACCTATTGTCTTTGTAGTGTATAGATAGCTTGCGTATATATTTAAAAAGTATGAGCTCCCGTGCGGGTGGACCGGTGCGGGTGGGATCTCTGCAGAGACTCTGCTTCGGGTAACCCTTACATAATTCCTCTCATTGAGGGGGGTAGGGGGGAGCAGAGAAGGGGGTTCATTTTTTGTCACTGACCATTTTTTTGCTTTGTTAAACTGTATTTACATTGATTATTTTCAATTCAACAGATAATAAACTGCTTTTCCTTTCACGCTTTTTCTTCGATTATTTTCAATTTACCTATTATTGCTTATTTATAACTCTTTCCATTACGGCTGAAAAACATCAAAAATTGAACGACCACGTTGTTTCTATTGATATCTCTTGAAATAACCATAACTGTTGCGAAAGCTATACATTTTCTGGAAGCCCAATAAACCGGCTTTTACTTGTTCTTTTAAATTTCCCGAACAAAACACATTATGTTAATATAAATTAGCATTAATTATCATAAATCAGGTTGAAAAATTTACATTTTTCCAGAAAAGGCCATCTTGCACGCCCGCATAGCATCTTGAAAACTCAAAATGCCACCAATCGCAGAGTTGTTTATGAAATCAAATCAAACTTGGCGTGTGCGTGGATTTCATGTTCCTGGCGCTTGTCGAATTTCAATTTTTAATCTTGCGTTACCGTGTGCCGTGTTTTTCGATTGACGACTTTGCGGGTCATCAACGACCCATTTTAACTGCGCCCGTAGGGAAAGAGTTAATATAGAATGGCCGATATTTTTTCGCATCGATCAATTTTATATTTTCGCCTGAATTTTTCATCATCGTTGTAAGTCGGCTAAACAACACACATATCAAATTTTAAGCCAATTTGGTGAATTATTTCCTACATTTCTAAACACGGTGAATTTTGACCTTTTTGACCCACATGCACAGAACCTATTGTCTTTGTAGTGTATAGATAGCTTGCGTATATATTTAAAAGTATGAGCTCCCGTGCGGGTGGACCGGTGCGGGTGGGATCTCTGCAGAGACTCTGCTTCGGGTAACCCTTACATAATTCCTCTCATTGAGGGGGGTAGGGGGGGAGCAGAGAAGGGGGTTCATTTTTTGTCACTGACCATTTTTTTGCTTTGTTAAACTGTATTTACATTGATTATTTTCAATTCAACAGATAATAAACTGCTTTTCCTTTCACGCTTTTTCTTCGATTATTTTCAATTTACCTATTATTGCTTATAAACTCTTTCCTTACGGCTGAAAAACATCAAAAATTGAACGACCACGTTGTTCTATTGATATCTCTTGAAATAACCATAACTGTTGCGAAAGCTATACATTTTCTGGAAGCCAATAAACCGGCTTTTACTTGTTCTTTTAAATTTCCCGAACAAAACACATTATGTTAATATAAATTAGCATTAATTATCATAAATCAGGTTGAAAAATTCTACATTTTTCCAGAAAAGGCCATCTTGCACGCCCGCATAGCATCTTGAAAACTCAAAATGCCACCAATCGCAGAGTTGTTTATGAAATCAAATCAAACTTGGCGTGTGCGTGGATTTTCATGTTCCTGGCGCTTGTCGAATTTCAATTTTTAATCTTGCGTTACCGTGTGCCGTGTTTTTCGATTGACGACCAAACTTGGCGTGTGCGTGGAATTTCATGTTCCTGGCGCTTGTCGAATTTCAATTTTTAATCTTGCGTTTTGCGGGTCATCAACGACCCATTTTAACTGCGCCCGTAGGGAAAGAGTTAATATAGAATGGCCGATATTTTTTCGCATCGATCAATTTTATATTTTCGCCTGAATTTTTCATCATCGTTGTAAGTCGGCTATAAACAACACACACATCAAATTTTAAGCCAATTTGGTGAATTATTTCCTACATTTCTAAACACGGTGAATTTTGACCTTTTTGACCCACATGCACAGAACCTATTGTCTTTGTAGTGTATAGATAGCTTGCGTATATATTTAAAAGTATGAGCTCCCGTGCGGGTGGACCGGTGCGGGTGGGATCTCTGCAGAGACTCTGCTTCGGGTAACCTTACATAATTCCTCTCATTGAGGGGGGTAGGGGGGAGCAGAGAAGGGGGTTCATTTTTTGTCACTGACCATTTTTTTGCTTTGTTAAACTGTATTTACATTGATTATTTTCAATTCAACAGATAATAAACTGCTTTTCCTTTCACGCTTTTTCTTCGATTATTTTCAATTTACCTATTATTGCTTATTAAACTCTTTCCTTACGGCTGAAAAACATCAAAAATTGAACGACCACGTTGTTCTATTGATATCTCTTGAAATAACCATAACTGTTGCGAAAGCTATACATTTTCTGGAAGCCCAATAAACCGGCTTTTACTTGTTCTTTTAAATTTCCCGAACAAAACACATTATGTTAATATAAATTAGCATTAATTATCATAAATCAGGTTGAAAAATTTACATTTTTCCAGAAAAGGCCATCTTGCACGCCCGCATAGCATCTTGAAAACTCAAAATGCCACCAATCGCAGAGTTGTTTATGAAATCAAATCAAACTTGGCGTGTGCGTGGATTTCATGTTCCTGGCGCTTGTCGAATTTCAATTTTTAATCTTGCGTTACCGTGTGCCGTGTTTTTCGATTGACGACTTTGCGGGTCATCAACGACCCATTTTAACTGCGCCCGTAGGGAAAGAGTTAATATAGAATGGCCGATATTTTTTCGCATCGATCAATTTTATATTTTCGCCTGAATTTTTCATCATCGTTGTTAAGTCGGCTAAACAAACACACATATCAAATTTTAAGCCAATTTGGTGAATTATTTCCTACATTTCTAAACACGGTGAATTTTGACCTTTTTGACCCACATGCACAGAACCTATTGTCTTTGTAGTGTATAGATAGCTTGCGTATATATTTAAAAGTATGAGCTCCCGTGCGGGTGGACCGGTGCGGGTGGGATCTCTGCAGAGACTCTGCTTCGGGTAACCCTTACATAATTCCTCTCATTGAGGGGGGTAGGGGGGAGCAGAGAAGGGGGTTCATTTTTTGTCACTGACCATTTTTTTGCTTTGTTAAACTGTATTTACATTGATTATTTTCAATTCAACAGATAATAAACTGCTTTTCCTTTCACGCTTTTTCTTCGATTATTTTCAATTTACCTATTATTGCTTATTGCTTATTAACTCTTTCCATTACGGCTGAAAAACATCAAAAATTGAACGACCACGTTGTTCTATTGATATCTCTTGAAATAACCATAACTGTTGCGAAAGCTATACATTTTCTGGAAGCCCAATAAACCGGCTTTTACTTGTTCTTTTAAATTTCCCGAACAAAACACATTATGTTAATATAAATTAGCATTAATTATCATAAATCAGGTTGAAAAATTTACATTTTTCCAGAAAAGGCCATCTTGCACGCCCGCATAGCATCTTGAAAACTCAAAATGCCACCAATCGCAGAGTTGTTTATGAAATCAAATCAAACTTGGCGTGTGCGTGGATTTCATGTTCCTGGCGCTTGTCGAATTTCAATTTTTAATCTTGCGTTACCGTGTGCCGTGTTTTTCGATTGACGACTTTGCGGGTCTTCAACGACCCATTTTAACTGCGCCCGTAGGGAAAGAGTTAATATAGAATGGCCGATATTTTTTCGCATCGATCAATTTTATATTTTCGCCTGAATTTTTCATCATCGTTGTAAGTCGGCTAAACAACACACATATCAAATTTTAAGCCAATTTGGTGAATTATTTCCTACATTTCTAAACACGGTGAATTTTGACCTTTTTGACCCACCCAATGCACAGAACCTATTGTCTTTGTAGTGTATAGATAGCTTGCGTATATATTTAAAAGTATGAGCTCCCGTGCGGGTGGACCGGTGCGGGTGGGATCTCTGCAGAGACTCTGCTTCGGGTAACCCTTACATAATTCCTCTCATTGAGGGGGGTAGGGGGGAGCAGAGAAGGGGGTTCATTTTTTGTCACTGACCATTTTTTTGCTTTGTTAAACTGTATTTACATTGATTATTTTCAATTCAACAGATAATAAACTGCTTTTCCTTTCACGCTTTTTCTTCGATTATTTTCAATTTACCTATTATTGCTTATTAAATTAACTCTTTCCATACGGCTGAAAAACATCAAAAATTGAAACGACCACGTTGTTCTATTGATATCTCTTGAAATAACCATAACTGTTGCGAAAGCTATACATTTTCTGGAAGCCCAATAAACCGGCTTTTACTTGTTCTTTTAAATTTCCCGAACAAAACACATTATGTTAATATAATTAGCATTAATTATCATAAATCAGGTTGAAAAATTTACATTTTTCCAGAAAAGGCCATCTTGCACGCCCGCATAGCATCTTGAAAACTCAAAATGCCACCAATCGCAGAGTTGTTTATGAAATCAAATCAAACTTGGCGTGTGCGTGGATTTCACGTTCCTGGCGCTTGTCGAATTTCAATTTTTAATCTTGCGTTACCGTGTGCCGTGTTTTTCGATTGACGACTTTGCGGGTCATCAACGACCCATTTTAACTGCGCCCGTAGGGAAAGAGTTAATATAGAATGGCCGATATTTTTTCGCATCGATCAATTTTATATTTTCGCCTGAATTTTTCATCATCGTTGTAAGTCGGCTAAACAACACACATATCAAATTTTAAGCCAATTTGGTGAATTATTTCCTACATTTCTAAACACGGTGAATTTTGACCTTTTTGACCCACATGCACAGAACCTATTGTCTTTGTAGTGTATAGATAGCTTGCGTATATATTGAAAAGTATGAGCTCCCGTGCGGGTGGACCGGTGCGGGTGGGATCTCTGCAGAGACTCTGCTTCGGGTAACCCTTACATAATTCCTCTCATTGAGGGGGGTAGGGGGGAGCAGAGAAGGGGGTTCATTTTTTGTCACTGACCATTTTTTTGCTTTGTTAAACTGTATTTACATTGATTATTTTCAATTCAACAGATAATAAACTGCTTTTCCTTTCACGCTTTTTCTTCGATTATTTTCAATTTACCTATTATTTTATTGCTTATTAACTCTTTCATTACGGCTGAAAAAAACATCAAAAATTGAACGACCACGTTGTTCTATTGATATCTCTTGAAATAACCATAACTGTTGCGAAAGCTATACATTTTCTGGAAGCCCAATAAACCGGCTTTTACTTGTTCTTTTAAATTTCCCGAACAAAACACATTATGTTAATATAAATTAGCATTAATTATCATAAATCAGGTTGAAAAATTTACATTTTTCCAGAAAAGGCCATCTTGCACGCCCGCATAGCATCTTGAAAACTCAAAATGCCACCAATCGCAGAGTTGTTTATGAAATCAAATCAAACTTGGCGTTCTTGTTTTTGTTGTTGTGTGCGTGGATTTTATGTTCCTGGCGCTTGTCGAATTTCAATTTTTAATCTTGCGTTACCGTGTGCCGTGTTTTTCGATTGACGACTTTGCCGGGTCATCAACGACCCATTTTTAACTGCGCCCGTAGGGAAAGAGTTAATATAGAATGGCCGATATTTTTTCGCATCGATCAATTTTATATTTTCGCCTGAATTTTTCATCATCGTTGTAAGTCGGCTAAACAACACACATATCAAATTTTAAGCCAATTTGGTGAATTATTTCCTACATTTCTAAACACGGTGAATTTTGACCTTTTTGACCCACATGCACAGAACCTATTGTCTTTGTAGTGTATAGATAGCTTGCGTATATATTTAAAAGTATGAGCTCCCGTGCGGGTGGACCGGTGCGGGTGGGATCTCTGCAGAGACTCTGCTTCGGGTAACCCTTACATAATTCCTCTCATTGAGGGGGGTAGGGGGGAGCAGAGAAGGGGGTTCATTTTTTGTCACTGACCATTTTTTTGCTTTGTTAAACTGTATTTACATTGATTATTTTCAATTCAACAGATAATAAACTGCTTTTCCTTTCACGCTTTTTCTTCGATTATTTTCAATTTACCTATTATTGCTTATTAACTCTTTCCATACGGCTGAAAAACATCAAAAATTGAACGACCACGTTGTTCTATTGATATCTCTTGAAATAACCATAACTGTTGCGAAAGCTATACATTTTCTGGAAGCCCAATAAACCGGCTTTTACTTGTTCTTTTAAATTTCCCGAACAAAACACATTATGGTTAATATAAATTAGCATTAATTATCATAAATCAGGTTGAAAAATTTTACATTTTTCCAGAAAAGGCCATTCTTGCACGCGCCGCATAGCATCTTGAAAACTCAAAATGCCACCAATCGCAGAGTTGTTTATGAAATCAAATCAAACTTGGCGTGTGCGTGGATTTCATGTTCCTGGCGCTTGTCGAATTTCAATTTTTAATCTTGCGTTACCGTGTGCCGTGTTTTTCGATTGACGACTTTGCGGGTCATCAACGACCCATTTTAACTGCGCCCGTAGGGAAAGAGTTAATATAGAATGGCCGATATTTTTTCGCATCGATCAATTTTATATTTTCGCCTGAATTTTTCATCATCGTTGTAAGTCGGCTAAACAACACACATATCAAATTTTAAGCCAATTTGGTGAATTATTTCCTACATTTCTAAACACGGTGAATTTTGACCTTTTTGACCCACATGCACAGAACCTATTGTCTTTGTAGTGTATAGATAGCTTGCGTATATATTTAAAAGTATGAGCTCCCGTGCGGGTGGACCGGTGCGGGTGGGATCTCTGCAGAGACTCTGCTTCGGGTAACCCTTACATAATTCCTCTCATTGAGGGGGGTAGGGGGGAGCAGAGAAGGGGGTTCATTTTTTGTCACTGACCATTTTTTTGCTTTGTTAAACTGTATTTACATTGATTATTTTCAATTCAACAGATAATAAACTGCTTTTCCTTTCACGCTTTTTCTTCGATTATTTTCAATTTACCTATTATTGCTTATTAACTCTTTCATTACGGCTGAAAAACATCAAAAATTGAACGACCACGTTGTTCTATTGATATCTCTTGAAATAACCATAACTGTTGCGAAAGCTATACATTTTCTGGAAGCCCAATAAACCGGCTTTTACTTGTTCTTTTAAATTTCCCGAACAAAACACATTATGTTAATATAAATTAGCATTAATTATCATAAATCAGGTTGAAAAATTTACATTTTTCCAGAAAAGGCCATCTTGCACGCCCGCATAGCATCTTGAAAACTCAAAATGCCACCAATCGCCCAGAGTTGTTTATGAAATCAAATCAAACTTGGCGTGTGCGTGGATTTCATGTTCCTGGCGCTTGTCGAATTTCAATTTTTAATCTTGCGTTACCGTGTGCCGTGTTTTTCGATTGACGACTTTGCGGGTCATCAACGACCCATTTTAACTGCGCCCGTAGGGAAAGAGTTAATATAGAATGGCCGATATTTTTTCGCATCGATCAATTTTATATTTTCGCCTGAATTTTTCATCATCGTTGTAAGTCGGCTAAACAACACACATATCAAATTTTAAGCCAATTTGGTGAATTATTTCCTACATTTCTAAACACGGTGAATTTTGACCTTTTTGACCCACATGCACAGAACCTATTGTCTTTGTAGTGTATAGATAGCTTGCGTATATATTTAAAAGTATGAGCTCCCGTGCGGGTGGACCGGTGCGGGTGGGATCTCTGCAGAGACTCTGCTTCGGGTAACCCTTACATAATTCCTCTCATTGAGGGGGGTAGGGGGGAGCAGAGAAGGGGGTTCATTTTTTGTCACTGACCATTTTTTTGCTTTGTTAAACTGTATTTACATTGATTATTTTCAATTCAACAGATAATAAACTGCTTTTCCTTTCACGCTTTTTCTTCGATTATTTTCAATTTACCTATTATTGCTTATTAAACTCTTTCCTTACGGCTGAAAAACATCAAAAATTGAACGACCACGTTGTTCTATTGATATCTCTTGAAATAACCATAACTGTTGCGAAAGCTATACATTTTCTGGAAGCCCAATAAACCGGCTTTTACTTGTTCTTTTAAATTTCCCGAACAAAACACATTATGTTAATATAAATTAACATTAATTATCATAAATCAGGTTGAAAAATTTACATTTTTCCAGAAAAGGCCATCTTGCACGCCCGCATACAGTGTAGCATCTTGAAAACTCAAAATGCCACCAATCGCAGAGTTGTTTATGAAATCAAATCAAACTTGGCGTGTGCGTGGATTTCATGTTCCTGGCGCTTGTCGAATTTCAATTTTTAATCTTGCGTTACCGTGTGCCGTGTTTTTCGATTGACGACTTTGCGGGTCATCAACGACCCATTTTAACTGCGCCCGTAGGGAAAGAGTTAATATAGAATGGCCGATATTTTTTCGCATCGATCAATTTTATATTTTCGCCTGAATTTTTCATCATCGTTGTAAGTCGGCTAAACAACACACATATCAAATTTTAAGCCAATTTGGTGAATTATTTCCTACATTTCTAAACACGGTGAATTTTGACCTTTTTGACCCACATGCACAGAACCTATTGTCTTTGTAGTGTATAGATAGCTTGCGTATATATTTAAAAGTATGAGCTCCCGTGCGGGTGGACCGGTGCGGGTGGGATCTCTGCAGAGACTCTGCTTCGGGTAACCCTTACATAATTCCTCTCATTGAGGGGGGTAGGGGGGAGCAGAGAAGGGGGTTCATTTTTTGTCACTGACCATTTTTTTGCTTTGTTAAACTGTATTTACATTGATTATTTTCAATTCAACAGATAATAAACTGCTTTTCCTTTCACGCTTTTTCTTCGATTATTTTCAATTTACCTATTATTGCTTATTAACTCTTTCATTACGGCTGAAAAACATCAAAAATTGAACGACCACGTTGTTCTATTGATATCTCTTGAAATAACCATAACTGTTGCGAAAGCTATACATTTTCTGGAAGCCCAATAAACCGGCTTTTACTTGTTCTTTTAAATTTCCCGAACAAAACACATTATGTTAATATAAATTAGCATTAATTATCATAAATCAGGTTGAAAAATTTACATTTTTCCAGAAAAGGCCATCTTGCACGCCCGCATAGCATCTTGAAAACTCAAAATGCCACCAATCGCAGAGTTGTTTATGAAATCAAATCAAACTTGGCGTGTGCGTGGATTTCATGTTCCTGGCGCTTGTCGAATTTCAATTTTTAATCTTGCGTTACCGTGTGCCGTGTTTTTCGATTGACGACTTTGCGGGTCATCAACGACCCATTTTAACTGCGCCCGTAGGGAAAGAGTTAATATAGAATGGCCGATATTTTTTCGCATCGATCAATTTTATATTTTCGCCTGAATTTTTCATCATCGTTGTAAGTCGGCTAAACAACACACATATCAAATTTTAAGCCAATTTGGTGAATTATTTCCTACATTTCTAAACACGGTGAATTTTGACCTTTTTGACCCACATGCACAGAACCTATTGTCTTTGTAGTGTATAGATAGCTTGCGTATATATTTAAAAGTATGAGCTCCCGTGCGGGTGGACCGGTGCGGGTGGGATCTCTGCAGAGACTCTGCTTCGGGTAACCCTTACATAATTCCTCTCATTGAGGGGGGTAGGGGGGAGCAGAGAAGGGGGTTCATTTTTTGTCACTGACCATTTTTTTGCTTTGTTAAACTGTATTTACATTGATTATTTTCAATTCAACAGATAATAAACTGCTTTTCCTTTCACGCTTTTTCTTCGATTATTTTCAATTTACCTATTATTGCTTATTAACTCTTTCCATTACGGCTGAAAAACATCAAAAATTGAACGACCACGTTGTTCTATTGATATCTCTTGAAATAACCATAACTGTTGCGAAAGCTATACATTTTCTGGAAGCCCAATAAACCGGCTTTTACTTGTTCTTTTAAATTTCCCGAACAAAACACATTATGTTAATATAAATTAGCATTAATTATCATAAATCAGGTTGAAAAATTTACATTTTTCCAGAAAAGGCCATCTTGCACGCCCGCATAGCATCTTGAAAACTCAAAATGCCACCAATCGCAGAGTTGTTTATGAAATCAAATCAAACTTGGCGTGTGCGTGGATTTCATGTTCCTGGCGCTTGTCGAATTTCAATTTTTAATCTTGCGTTACCGTGTGCCGTGTTTTTCGATTGACGACTTTGCGGGTCATCAACGACCCATTTTAACTGCGCCCGTAGGGAAAGAGTTAATATAGAATGGCCGATATTTTTTCGCATCGATCAATTTTATATTTTCGCCTGAATTTTTCATCATCGTTGTAAGTCTGGCTAAACAAACAAACACACATCAAATTTTAAGCCAATTTGGTGAATTATTTCCTACATTTCTAAACACGGTGAATTTTGACCTTTTTGACCCACATGCACAGAACCTATTGTCTTTGTAGTGTATAGATAGCTTGCGTATATATTTAAAAGTATGAGCTCCCGTGCGGGTGGACCGGTGCGGGTGGGATCTCTGCAGAGACTCTGCTTCGGGTAACCCTTACATAATTCCTCTCATTGAGGGGGGTAGGGGGGAGCAGAGAAGGGGGTTCATTTTTTGTCACTGACCATTTTTTTGCTTTGTTAAACTGTATTTACATTGATTATTTTCAATTCAACAGATAATAAACTGCTTTTCCTTTCACGCTTTTTCTTCGATTATTTTCAATTTACCTATTATTGCTTATTAACTCTTTCATTACGGCTGAAAAACATCAAAAATTGAACGACCACGTTGTTCTATTGATATCTCTTGAAATAACCATAACTGTTGCGAAAGCTATACATTTTCTGGAAGCCCAATAAACCGGCTTTTACTTGTTCTTTTAAATTTCCCGAACAAAACACATTATGTTAATATAAATTAGCATTAATTATCATAAATCAGGTTGAAAAATTTACATTTTTCCAGAAAAGGCCATCTTGCACGCCCGCATAGCATCTTGAAAACTCAAAATGCCACCAATCGCAGAGTTGTTTATGAAATCAAATCAAACTTGGCGTGTGCGTGGATTTCATGTTCCTGGCGCTTGTCGAATTTCAATTTTTAATCTTGCGTTACCGTGTGCCGTGTTTTTCGATTGACGACTTTGCGGGTCATCAACGACCCATTTTAACTGCGCCCGTAGGGAAAGAGTTAATATAGAATGGCCGATATTTTTTCGCATCGATCAATTTTATATTTTCGCCTGAATTTTTCATCATCGTTGTAAGTCGGCTAAACAACACACATATCAAATTTTAAGCCAATTTGGTGAATTATTTCCTACATTTCTAAACACGGTGAATTTTGACCTTTTTGACCCACATGCACAGAACCTATTGTCTTTGTAGTGTATAGATAGCTTGCGTATATATTTAAAAGTATGAGCTCCCGTGCGGGTGGACCGGTGCGGGTGGGATCTCTGCAGAGACTCTGCTTCGGGTAACCCTTACATAATTCCTCTCATTGAGGGGGGTAGGGGGGAGCAGAGAAGGGGGTTCATTTTTTGTCACTGACCATTTTTTTGCTTTGTTAAACTGTATTTACATTGATTATTTTCAATTCAACAGATAATAAACTGCTTTTCCTTTCACGCTTTTTCTTCGATTATTTTCAATTTACCTATTATTGCTTATTTTAACTCTTTCCTTACGGCTGAAAAAACATCAAAAATTGAACGACCACGTTGTTCTATTGATATCTCTTGAAATAACCATAACTGTTGCGAAAGCTATACATTTTCTGGAAGCCCAATAAACCGGCTTTTACTTGTTCTTTTAAATTTCCCGAACAAAACACATTATGTTAATATAAATTAGCATTAATTATCATAAATCAGGTTGAAAAATTTACATTTTTCCAGAAAAGGCCATCTTGCACGCCCGCATAGCATCTTGAAAACTCAAAATGCCACCAATCGCAGAGTTGTTTATGAAATCAAATCAAACTTGGCGTGTGCGTGGATTTCATGTTCCTGGCGCTTGTCGAATTTCAATTTTTAATCTTGCGTTACCGTGTGCCGTGTTTTTCGATTGACGACTTTGCGGGTCATCAACGACCCATTTTAACTGCGCCCGTAGGGAAAGAGTTAATATAGAATGGCCGATATTTTTTCGCATCGATCAATTTTATATTTTCGCCTGAATTTTTCATCATCGTTGTAAGTCGGCTAAACAACACACATATCAAATTTTAAGCCAATTTGGTGAATTATTTCCTACATTTCTAAACACGGTGAATTTTGACCTTTTTGACCCACATGCACAGAACCTATTGTCTTTGTAGTGTATAGATAGCTTGCGTATATATTTAAAAGTATGAGCTCCCGTGCGGGTGGACCGGTGCGGGTGGGATCTCTGCAGAGACTCTGCTTCGGGTAACCCTTACATAATTCCTCTCATTGAGGGGGGTAGGGGGGAGCAGAGAAGGGGGTTCATTTTTTGTCACTGACCATTTTTTTGCTTTGTTAAACTGTATTTACATTGATTATTTTCAATTCAACAGATAATAAACTGCTTTTCCTTTCACGCTTTTTCTTCGATTATTTTCAATTTACCTATTATTGCTTATTAACTCTTTCCTTACGGCTGAAAAACATCAAAAATTGAACGACCACGTTGTTCTATTGATATCTCTTGAAATAACCATAACTGTTGCGAAAGCTATACATTTTCTGGAAGCCCAATAAACCGGCTTTTACTTGTTCTTTTAAATTTCCCGAACAAAACACATTATGTTAATATAAATTAGCATTAATTATCATAAATCAGGTTGAAAAATTTACATTTTTCCAGAAAAGGCCATCTTGCACGCCCGCATAGCATCTTGAAAACTCAAAATGCCACCAATCGCAGAGTTGTTTATGAAATCAAATTCAAACTTGGCGTGTGCGTGGATTTTATGTTCCTGGCGCTTGTCGAATTTCAATTTTTAATCTTGCGTTACCGTGTGCCGTGTTTTTCGATTGACGACTTTGCGGGTCATCAACGACCCATTTTAACTGCGCCCGTAGGGAAAGAGTTAATATAGAATGGCCGATATTTTTTCGCATCGATCAATTTTATATTTTCGCCTGAATTTTTCATCATCGTTGTAAGTCGGCTAAACAACACACATATCAAATTTTAAGCCAATTTGGTGAATTATTTCCTACATTTCTAAACACGGTGAATTTTGACCTTTTTGACCCACATGCACAGAACCTATTGTCTTTGTAGTGTATAGATAGCTTGCGTATATATTTAAAAGTATGAGCTCCCGTGCGGGTGGACCGGTGCGGGTGGGATCTCTGCAGAGACTCTGCTTCGGGTAACCCTTACATAATTCCTCTCATTGAGGGGGGTAGGGGGGAGCAGAGAAGGGGGTTCATTTTTTGTCACTGACCATTTTTTTGCTTTGTTAAACTGTATTTACATTGATTATTTTCAATTCAACAGATAATAAACTGCTTTTCCTTTCACGCTTTTTCTTCGATTATTTTCAATTTACCTATTATTGCTTATTAACTCTTTCCTTACGGCTGAAAAACATCAAAAATTGAACGACCACGTTGTTCTATTGATATCTCTTGAAATAACCATAACTGTTGCGAAAGCTATACATTTTCTGGAAGCCCAATAAACCGGCTTTTACTTGTTCTTTTAAATTTCCCGAACAAAACACATTATGTTAATATAAATTAGCATTAATTATCATAAATCAGGTTGAAAAATTTACATTTTTCCAGAAAAGGCCATCTTGCACGCCCGCATAGCATCTTGAAAACTCAAAATGCCACCAATCGCAGAGTTGTTTATGAAATCAAATCAAACTTGGCGTGTGCGTGGATTTCATGTTCCTGGCGCTTGTCGAATTTCAATTTTTAATCTTGCGTTACCGTGTGCCGTGTTTTTCGATTGACGACTTTGCGGGTCATCAACGACCCATTTTAACTGCGCCCGTAGGGAAAGAGTTAATATAGAATGGCCGATATTTTTTCGCATCGATCAATTTTATATTTTCGCCTGAATTTTTCATCATCGTTGTAAGTCGGCTAAACAACACACATATCAAATTTTAAGCCAATTTGGTGAATTATTTCCTACATTTCTAAACACGGTGAATTTTGACCTTTTTGACCCACATGCACAGAACCTATTGTCTTTGTAGTGTATAGATAGCTTGCGTATATATTTAAAAGTATGAGCTCCCGTGCGGGTGGACCGGTGCGGGTGGGATCTCTGCAGAGACTCTGCTTCGGGTAACCCTTACATAATTCCTCTCATTGAGGGGGGTAGGGGGGAGCAGAGAAGGGGGTTCATTTTTTGTCACTGACCATTTTTTTGCTTTGTTAAACTGTATTTACATTGATTATTTTCAATTCAACAGATAATAAACTGCTTTTCCTTTCACGCTTTTTCTTCGATTATTTTCAATTTACCTATTATTGCTTATTAACTCTTTCCTTACGGCTGAAAAACATCAAAAATTGAACGACCACGTTGTTCTATTGATATCTCTTGAAATAACCATAACTGTTGCGAAAGCTATACATTTTCTGGAAGCCCAATAAACCGGCTTTTACTTGTTCTTTTAAATTTCCCGAACAAAACACATTATGTTAATATAAATTAGCATTAATTATCATAAATCAGGTTGAAAAATTTACATTTTTCCAGAAAAGGCCATCTTGCACGCCCGCATAGCATCTTGAAAACTCAAAATGCCACCAATCGCAGAGTTGTTTATGAAATCAAATCAAACTTGGCGTGTGCGTGGATTTCATGTTCCTGGCGCTTGTCGAATTTCAATTTTTAATCTTGCGTTACCGTGTGCCGTGTTTTTCGATTGACGACTTTGCGGGTCATCAACGACCCATTTTAACTGCGCCCGTAGGGAAAGAGTTAATATAGAATGGCCGATATTTTTTCGCATCGATCAATTTTATATTTTCGCCTGAATTTTTCATCATCGTTGTAAGTCGGCTAAAACACACACATATCAAATTTTAAGCCAATTTGGTGAATTATTTCCTACATTTCTAAACACGGTGAATTTTGACCTTTTTGACCCACATGCACAGAACCTATTGTCTTTGTAGTGTATAGATAGCTTGCGTATATATTTAAAAGTATGAGCTCCCGTGCGGGTGGACCGGTGCGGGTGGGATCTCTGCAGAGACTCTGCTTCGGGTAACCCTTACATAATTCCTCTCATTGAGGGGGGTAGGGGGGAGCAGAGAAGGGGGTTCATTTTTTGTCACTGACCATTTTTTTGCTTTGTTAAACTGTATTTACATTGATTATTTTCAATTCAACAGATAATAAACTGCTTTTCCTTTCACGCTTTTTCTTCGATTATTTTCAATTTACCTATTATTGCTTATTAACTCTTTCCTTACGGCTGAAAAACATCAAAAATTGAACGACCACGTTGTTCTATTGATATCTCTTGAAATAACCATAACTGTTGCGAAAGCTATACATTTTCTGGAAGCCCAATAAACCGGCTTTTACTTGTTCTTTTAAATTTCCCGAACAAAACACATTATGTTAATATAAATTAGCATTAATTATCATAAATCAGGTTGAAAAATTTACATTTTTCCAGAAAAGGCCATCTTGCACGCCCGCATAGCATCTTGAAAACTCAAAATGCCACCAATCGCAGAGTTGTTTATGAAATCAAATCAAAACTTGGCGTATGCTTGGATTTTATGTTCATGGCGCTTGTCGAATTTCAATTTTTAATCTTGCGTTACCGTGTGCCGTGTTTTTCGATTGACGACTTTGCGGGTCATCAACGACCCATTTTAACTGCGCCCGTAGGGAAAGAGTTAATATAGAATGGCCGATATTTTTTCGCATCGATCAATTTTATATTTTCGCCTGAATTTTTCATCATCGTTGTAAGTCGGCTAAACAACACACATCAAATTTTAAGCCAATTTGGTGAATTATTTCCTACATTTCTAAACACGGTGAATTTTGACCTTTTTGACCCACATGCACAGAACCTATTGTCTTTGTAGTGTATAGATAGCTTGCGTATATATTTAAAAGTATGAGCTCCCGTGCGGGTGGACCGGTGCGGGTGGGATCTCTGCAGAGACTCTGCTTCGGGTAACCCTTACATAATTCCTCTCATTGAGGGGGGTAGGGGGGAGCAGAGAAGGGGGGTTCATTTTTTGTCACTGACCATTTTTTTGCTTTGTTAAACTGTATTTACATTGATTATTTTCAATTCAACAGATAATAAACTGCTTTTCCTTTCACGCTTTTTCTTCGATTATTTTCAATTTACCTATTATTGCTTATTAACTCTTTCCTTACGGCTGAAAAACATCAAAAATTGAACGACCACGTTGTTCTATTGATATCTCTTGAAATAACCATAACTGTTGCGAAAGCTATACATTTTCTGGAAGCCCAATAAACCGGCTTTTACTTGTTCTTTTAAATTTCCCGAACAAAACACATTATGTTAATATAAATTAGCATTAATTATCATAAATCAGGTTGAAAAATTTACATTTTTCCAGAAAAGGCCATCTTGCACGCCCGCATAGCATCTTGAAAACTCAAAATGCCACCAATCGCAGAGTTGTTTATGAAATCAAATCAAACTTGGCGTGCGTGGATTTCATGTTCCTGGCGCTTGTCGAATTTCAATTTTTAATCTTGCGTTACCGTGTGCCGTGTTTTTCGATTGACGACTTTGCGGGTCATCAACGACCCATTTTAACTGCGCCCGTAGGGAAAGAGTTAATATAGAATGGCCGATATTTTTTCGCATCGATCAATTTTATATTTTCGCCTGAATTTTTCATCATCGTTGTAAGTCGGCTAAACAACACACATATCAAATTTTAAGCCAATTTGGTGAATTATTTCCTACATTTCTAAACACGGTGAATTTTGACCTTTTTGACCCACATGCACAGAACCTATTGTCTTTGTAGTGTATAGATAGCTTGCGTATATATTTAAAAGTATGAGCTCCCGTGCGGGTGGACCGGTGCGGGTGGGATCTCTGCAGAGACTCTGCTTCGGGTAACCCTTACATAATTCCTCTCATTGAGGGGGGTAGGGGGGAGCAGAGAAGGGGGTTCATTTTTTGTCACTGACCATTTTTTTGCTTTGTTAAACTGTATTTACATTGATTATTTTCAATTCAACAGATAATAAACTGCTTTTCCTTTCACGCTTTTTCTTCGATTATTTTCAATTTACCTATTATTGCTTATTAACTCTTTCCTTACGGCTGAAAAACATCAAAAATTGAACGACCACGTTGTTCTATTGATATCTCTTGAAATAACCATAACTGTTGCGAAAGCTATACATTTTCTGGAAGCCCAATAAACCGGCTTTTACTTGTTCTTTTAAATTTCCCGAACAAAACACATTATGTTAATATAAATTAGCATTAATTATCATAAATCAGGTTGAAAAATTTACATTTTTCCAGAAAAGGCCATCTTGCACGCCCGCATAGCATCTTGAAAACTCAAAATGCCACCAATCGCAGAGTTGTTTATGAAATCAAATCAAACTTGGCGTGTGCGTGGATTTCATGTTCCTGGCGCTTGTCGAATTTCAATTTTTAATCTTGCGTTACCGTGTGCCGTGTTTTTCGATTGACGACTTTGCGGGTCATCAACGACCCATTTTAACTGCGCCCGTAGGGAAAGAGTTAATATAGAATGGCCGATATTTTTTCGCATCGATCAATTTTATATTTTCGCCTGAATTTTTCATCATCGTTGTAAGTCGGCTAAACAACACAAATCAAATTTTAAGCCAATTTGGTGAATTATTTCCTACATTTCTAAACACGGTGAATTTTGACCTTTTTGACCCACATGCACAGAACCTATTGTCTTTGTAGTGTATAGATAGCTTGCGTATATATTTAAAAGTAATAGCTCCCGTGTGCGGGTGGACCGGTGCGGGTGGGATCTCTGCAGAGACTCAGCTTCGGGTAAACCCTACATAATTCCTCTCATTGAGGGGGGTAGGGGGTAGCAGAGAAGGGGGTACAAATATTTGTCACAGACCAATTTTTTGCTTTGTTAAACTGAATTTTACATTGATTATTTTCAATTCAACTGATAATCAACTGCTTTTCCTTTCCACGCTTTTTCTTCGATTAGTTTCAATTTACCAACCTATTATTGCTTATTAACTCTTTCCTAAACGCAGAAAAACATCAAAAAATGAACGACCTCACGTTGTTATCTATTGATATCTCTTGAAATAACCATAACTGTTGCGAAAAGCTATACATTTTCTGGAAGTCCTAATAAACCGGCTTTTACTTGTTCTTTTAAATTCCCCGAACAAAACACATTATGTTAATATAAATTAGCAATAATTATCATAAATCAGGTTGAAAAATTTACATTTTTCCAGAAACAGGCCATCCTGACACGACAACGCCCGCATTAGCATCTTGAAAACTCAAAATGCCACCAATCGCAGAGTTGTTTATGAAATCAAATCAAACTTGGCCGGATGCGTGGGATTTTATGGTTCCTGGCGTGCTTGTCGAATTTCAATTTTTAATCTTGCGTTACCGTGTGCCGTGATTTTCGATTGACGACTTGACGGGGTCATCAACGACCCATTTTAACTGCGCCCGTAGGGAAAGAGTTAATATAGAAAGCCGATATTTTTTACGCATCGATACAATTATTATATATATTCGCCTCGAATTTTTCATCATCGTTGTAAGTCGGCTAAACAACACACACAGACGTCAAAATTTTAAGCCAATATGGTGAAATATTTCCTACATTTCTAAACTACGGTGAATTTTGAAAACAAGCCTAACAAAATTTTTTACGACCCACATGCACAGAACCTAATGTCTTTGTAGTGTATAGATACCTTGCGTATCGTATTTAAAAGTATGAGCTCCCTGGCGGGTGGACCGGCGGTGCGGGTGGGATCTCTGCAGAGACTACTGCTTCGGGTAAACCCTTACGCATAATTCCTCTCATTGAGGGGGGTAGGGGGGAGTCAGAGAAGGGGGTTCATTTTTTGTCACTGACCATTTTTTTGCTTTGTTAAACTGTATTTACATTGATTATTTTCAATTCAAACAGATAATAAAACTGCTTTTCCTTTTCACGCTTTTTCTTCGATTATTTTCAATTTACCTATTAATGCTTATTAACTCTTTTCCTTACGGCTGAAAAACATCAAAAATTGAACGACCACGTTGTTCTATATGAAATCTCTTGAAATAACCATAACTGTTGCGAAAGCCTAAACATTTTCTGGACAGTCCAATAAACCGGCTTTTACTTTGTTCTCTTAAATTCCCCGCGAACAAAACACATTATGTTAATATAAAATATCATTAAATTATACATAAATCAGGTTGAAAAAATTTACATTTTTCCAGAAAAGGCCATCTTGGTTGGCAAAGCGCCCGCATAGCATCTTGAAAACTCAAAATGCCACCAATCGCAGAGATGTTTATGAAATCAAATCAAACTTGGCGCTATTGTATTTTAGCGTGTGCGTGGATTTTGCCCGGATTTTTGTTCCTGGCGCTTGGCGAATTTCAATTTTTAATCTTGGCGTATACCGGTGTGCCGTGTTTTTCGATTGACGACTATTGCGGGTCATCAACGACCCATTTTTAACTGCGCCCGTAGGGAAAAGAGTAAATATATCTGAATGGCCGATATTTTTTCGCATCGATCAATTTTTATATTTTCGCCTGAATTTTTCATCATCGTTGTAATGTCGGCTAAACAACACACACATCAAATTTTAAGCCAATTTGGTGAATTATTTCCTACATTTCTAAACACGGAAGAATTTTGACCTTTTTGACCCACATGCACAGGGAACCTATTGTCTTTGTATTGTATAGATAGCTTGCGTAAAAATTTAAAAGTATGAGCTCCCGTGCGGGATGACCGGTGCGGGTGGGATCTCTGCAGAGACTCTGCTTTCGGTACCCCTTACATAATTCCTCTCATTGAGGGGGGTAGGGGGGAGCAGAGAAGGGGTTTCATTTTTTGTCACTGAACCATGTTTTTTGGCTTTGTTAAACTGTATTTACATTGATTATTTTCAATTCAACAGATAATAAGACTGCTTTTCCTTTCACGCTTTTTCTTCGATTATTTTCAATTTACCTATTCTGCTTATTAACTCTTTCCTTACGGCTAAAAAACATCAAAAATTGAACGACCACCAGTGTATCTAATTGATCTCTCTTGAAATAAAACCATAACTTGTTGCGAAAGCTACACATTTTCAGAAGTCCAATAAACGACGCCTTTATACTTGTATCTTTTTAAATTCCACCGAACAAAACACATTATGTTAATATACCATAGCATTAATTATCATAAATCAGGTTGAAAAATTTACATTTTTTCCAGAAAAGGCCATCTTTGCACGCCCCGCATAGCATCTTGAAAACTCAAAATGCCACCAATCGCAGAGTTGTTTATGAAATCATAATCAAAACTTGGCGTGTGCGTGGATTTCATGTTCCTGTAGCTTGTCGAATTTCAATTTTAAATCTTGCGTTTTAAAACCGTGTGCCGGTGTTTTTCGATTGACGACTTTGCGGGTCATCAACGACCCATTCAAACTGCGCCCGTAGGGAAAGAGTTAATATAGAATGGCCCGATATATTTTCGCATCGATCAATTTTATATTTTCGGCCTGAATTTTTCATCATCGTTGTAAGTCGGCTAAACAACACACACATCAAATTTTAAGCCCAATTTGGTGAAATTATTTCCAACATTTCTAAACACGGTGAATTTTGACCCCTTTTTGACCTCACATGCACCAGAACCTATTGTCTTTTGTAGTGTATAAGTTATGCTTGCGTATAATATTAAAAAATTATGAGCACCCGTGCTGGTGGACCGGTTGCGGGTGGATTCTCTGCAGAGAACTCTGCGTCGGGAAAACCCTTACATACTTCCTCTCATTGAGGGGGGTAGGGGGGAGCAGAGAAGGGGGTTCATTTTTTGTCAACTGACCATTTTTTAGCATTTGTAAAAACCTGTATTTAACATTGATTATTTTACAATTCAACATATAATAAACTGCTTTTCCTTTCACGCTTTATTCTTCGATTATTTTCCAATTTACCTATTATTGCTTATGTATCTCTTTCCTTACGGCTGAAAAACATTCAAAAATTGAACGACCACTTTTGTTCCTAATTGATATCTCTTGAAATAACCATAACTGTTAGCGAAAGCTATACATTTTCAGAAGTCCAATAAACCGGCTTTTATCTTGTACATTTAAATTTCCCGAACAAAACACATTATGTTAATATAAAATTAGCATTAATTAATCATAAATCATGTTGAAAAACTTTACATTTTACCAGAAAAGGGCAACCCCCCCCGTCCCCCGTCTCCCCTCCCTCTCCCCATCCATGCAACCGCCCGCATATGCATCTTGAAAACTCAAAATGCCAACAATCGCAGAGTTGTTTTATGAAAATCAAATCAAACTTTGCGTGTGCGTGGATTTTATGTTCCTGGGCCTTGTCGAATTTCAATTTTTAATCTTGCGTTAACCGTGATGCCGTGTTTTACGATTGACGACTTTGCGGGTCCATCAACGACCCTTTCTAACCTGCGCCCGTAGGGAAAGAGTTAATATAGAATGGCCGATATTTTTTCGCATCGATCAATTTTAAATTTTCGCCAGAATTTTTTCAATCATCGTTTTAGGGTCCGGCTAAACAACACACGACATCAAAATTTTAAGCCAATTTGGTGAATTATTTCTCTACATTTCTAAACACGGTGAAATTTTGACCTTTTTGACGACCCACATGCACAGAACCAATGTTCTTTGTAAGTATAGATAAGGCGTTGCGTATATAAAATTAAAAGTATGAGCTCCCGTGCGGGTGGGACCGGTGCGGGTGGGATTTCTCTGCAGAGACTCTCTCTGCTTCGGGTAACCCTTACATAATTCCTCTCATTTGAGGGGGGTCAGGGGGAGCAGAGAAGGGGGTTCATTGTTTGTCACTGACCTTTTTTTTTGCTTTGTTAAACTGTATTTACATTGATTATTTTCAATTCAACAGATAATAAACAGCTTTTTTTTTCCTTTCACGCTTTTTCTTCGATTATTTTCAATTTACCTATTATTGCCTTAGATTAACTCTTTCCTTACGGCTGAAAAACATCAAAAATTGAACGACCACGTTGTTCTATGGATATCTCTTGAAATAACCAAAACTGTTAGCGAAAGCTATACATTTTCTGGAAGTCCAAAAAACCGGCTTTTACTTGTTCTTTTAAATTTCCCGAACAAAACACATTATGTTAATATAAATTTAGCATTAATTATCATAAATCAGGTTGAAAAATTTACATTTTTCCAGAAAAGGCCATCTTGGCGACGCCCGCATCAGCATCTTGAAAACACAAACAATGATCGCCACCAATCGCAGAGTTGTTTATGAAAACAAATCAAACTTGGCGTGTGCGTGGATTTTATGTTCCTGGCGCTTGTCGAATTTCAATTATTAATCTTCGCGTTACCGTGTGCCGTGTTTTTTTTCGATTGACGACTTTGCGGGTCATCAACGAACCATACTTACTGCGCCCGTAGGGAAAGAGTTAATAATAGAATCGGCCGATATTTTTTCGCATCGATCAATTTTAAATATTTCGCCTGAATTATTCATCATCGTTGTAAGTCGGTCTTAAACAACACATCACATCAAATTTTAAGCCAATTTGGTGAATTATTTCCTACATTCTCTAAACACTGTGAATTTTGACCTTTTTGACCCCCATGCACAGAACCTATAGTCTTTGTAGTGTATAGATAGCTTGCGTAGATATTTAAAAGTAATGAGCTCCCGTGCGGGTGGACCGGTGCGGGGTGGGATCTGATAGCAGCAGACTCTGCATCGGGTAACCCTTACATAATTCCTCTCATTGAGGGGGGTAGGGGGGAGTCAGAGAAGGGGGTTCATTTTTTGTCACTGACCATTTTTTTTGCTTTGTTAAACTGTATTTACATTGATTATTTTTCAATTCAACAGATACATAAACTGCTTATCCTTTCAACAGCTTTTTCCTCGATTATTTTCAATTTACCTATTATTGCTTATTAACTCTTTCCTTACGGCTGAAAAACATCAAAAATTGAAACGAACCACGTTTTTCTATTGATATCTCTTGAAAAAACCCATAACTGTTGCGAAAGCTATACAATTTCTGGAAGTCCAATAAAACCGGCTTTTACTTGTTCTTTTAAATTTCCCCAACAAAACACATTATGTTAATTATAAATTAACATTAATTATCATAAATCAGGTTGAAAAAATTTACATTTTTTCCAGAAAAGGCCATCTTGCACGCCCCGCATAGCATCTTGAAAAACTCAAAATGCCACCAATCCGCAGAGTTGTTTATGAAATCAAATCATAACTTGGCGTTTTGTTGTGTTGTTGGGTTATTTTGCTGGGTGCGTGGATTTTATGTTCCTAGGGCGCTTGTCGAATTTCAATATTTAATCTCATGCGTTAACGCGTGGCCCGAGTATTTTCGATTGACGACTTTGCGGGTCAATCAACGACCCATTCTACACTGCGCCCGTAGGGAAAGAGTTAATAAAAAATGGCCGATATTTTTTCGCGATCGATCACTCTTTTATATTTTCGCCTGAATTTTTCATCATCGATGTAAGTCGGCTAAACAACACACACATCAAATTTTAAGCCAAATTTGGTGAATTAATTTCCTGAACATTTCTAAACACGGTGAATTTTTGACACTTTTTGACCAACCACATGCAGCAGAACCTATTGTCTTTGTAAGTCGTATAGATAGCTTGCGTATATATTTACAAGTATGAGCTCCCGTGCGGGTAGACCGGTGGCGGTGGGATCTCTGCAGAGACATCTGCTTCTGGTAACCCTTCATCATAAATTCTTTCCATCTCATTGAGGGGGGTAGGGGGGAGCAGAGAAGGGGGTTTCAATTTTTTGTCACTGACCATTTTTTTGCTTTGTTAAACCAGATTTACATTGATTGATATTCAAATCAACAGATAATAAACTGCTTTTTTCCTTTTCATCGCTTTTTCTTCGATTATTTTCCAATTTACCTATTATTGCTTATTAACTCTTTCCTTACGGCTGAAAAACATCAAAAATTGAACGACCACGTTGTTCTATTGAAATCTCTTGAAATAACCATAAACTGTTGTGCTAAAGCTATACATTTTCTGGAAGTCACAATAAACCGGCTTTTAACTTGTTTCTTTTAATTCCCCGAACAAAACACATTATGTTAATATAAATTAGCATTAATTATCATAAATCAGGTTGAAAAATTTTACATTTTTCCAGAAAAGGCCATCTTGCACGCCCGCATTAGCATCTAGAAAACTCAAAATGCCACCAATCGCAGAGTTGTTTATGAAATCAAATCAAACTTGGCGTGTGCGTGGATTTTATGTTCCTGGCGCTATGTCGAATTTTCAATTTTTTAATCTTGCGTTACCGTGTGCCGTGTTTTTCGATTGACGACCTTTGCGGGTCATCAACGACCCCCATTTTAACTGCGCCCGTAGGAAAGAGTTAATATAGAATGGTCCGATATTTTTTCGCTATCGATCAATTTTAATATTTTCGCCGCCTGAAATTTTTTCAATCATCGTTGTAAGTCGGCTAAACAACACACACATCAAATATTAAGCCAATTTGGTGAATTATTTCCTCATTTCAAAACACGGTGAATTTTGACCTTTTTGACCCAACACCATGCACAGAACCATATTGTCTTTGTAGTGTATAGATAGCTTGCGTATATATTTAAAAGATATGAGCTCCCGTGCGGGAGGACCGGCGGGTGGATCTCTGCAGAGACTCTGCTTCGGGTTAACCCTTACATAATTCCTCTCATTGAGGGGGTAGGGGGAGCAGAGAGAGGGGGGTTCATTTTTTAGGTCACTGACCATTTTTTTGCTTTGTTAAACTGGATTTACATATGATTAATTTCAATTCAACAGATCAATAAACTGCTTTTTTTCCTTTCACGCTTTTCTTTTCGATATTATTTTCAATTTACCTATTATTGCTTATTAACTCTTTCCTTACATCGATTGACGACTTTGCGGGTCATCAATCGACCCATTTTAACTGCGCCCGTAGGGAAAGAGATAATATACAAAGGCCGATATTTTATCGCATCGATCAATTTTATATTTTCGCCCTGAATATTTCATCAATCGATGTAAGTCGGCAAAAACACCACACACATCAAATTTTAAGACAATTTGGTGAATTATTTCCTACAATTTCTAAAACACGGTGAATTTTGACCTTTTTGACCCACATGCACAGAACCTATTGTCTTTGTAGTGTAAACGATAGCTTGCGTATATATTTAAAAGTATGGAGCTCCCGTGCGGGTGGACCGGTGCGGGCGGATCTCTGCAGATACTCTGCTTCGGGTAACCCTTACATAATTCCTCCTCATTGAGGGGGGTAGGGGGGAGCAAGAGAAGGGGTTCCATTTTTTTGTCACTGACACATTTTTTTGCTTTGTTAAACTTGTCATTTACATGTGATTATTTTCAATTCAACAGATAATAACCTCGCTTTTCCTTTCACGCTTTCTTCTGCGATTATTTTCAATTTACATATTATTGCTTATTAACTCGACTTTCCTTACAACGATTGACCGACTTTTTTTTTTTTTTTTTTTTTTTGCGGGTCATCAACACCCATTTTAAAAACCCCTTGCGCCCGTAGGGAAAGAGTAAATTAAAGAATGGCCGATAATATTTCGCATAACGATCAATTTTTATATTTTCGTCCTGAAAATTTTTCATCATCGTTTGTAAGTTCGGCTAAACCACACACACATCAAATTTTTAAGCCAATTATGTGAATTATTTCCTACATTTCTATAAACACGGTGAATTTTGACCTTTTTGACCCACCTGCACTTTAACCTATTGTCTTTGGTAAGTGTATAGATAGCTTGCTGTAAATATATTTAAAAAGTAATGAGCTCCCCGTGCGGGTGGACCGGTTGGCGGGGTGGCATCTCTGCAGAGACTCTGCTTCGGGTAACCCTTACATAATTTCCTCTCATAGAGAGGGGGTAGGGGTGGAGACCCCCAGAGAAGGGGGTTCATTTTTTGTCACTGACCATTATTTTGCTTTGTTAAACTGTATTTACATTGATTATTATCAATTCAACAGATAATAAACTGCTTTTCCTTTCACGCTTTTTCATCGATTATTTTCAATTTACCTATTATTGCTTATTAACCGACTTTTCCCCCCCCCCCCTTACATCGATTGACGACTTTGCGGTGTCATCAACGACCCATTTTTAACTGCGCCCGTAGGGAAAGAGTTAATATAGAATGGCCGATATTTTTTCGCACTACGATCAATTTTATATTTTCGGCATCTGAATATTTCATCATCGTTGTAAGTCGGCTAAACAACACACACATCAAATTTTTAAGCCAATTTGGTGAATTATTTCCTACATTTCTAAACACGGTGAATTTTGACCTTTTTGAACCCACATGCACAGAACCTTATTGTCCTTGTAGTGTATAGATAGCTTGCAGAATATATTTAAAAGTATGAGCTCCCGTGCGGGTGACCCTGTGCGGGGTGGGATCTCTGCCGAGACTCTGCTTCGGGTAAACCCTTACATAATTCCTCTCATTGAGGGGGGTAGGGGGGGAGACCCCCAGAGAAGCGGGGTTCAATTTTTTGTCACTGAAACCATTTTTTTTTGCTTTGTTTAAACTGTATTTACATTGATTATTTTCAATTCAACAGATAATAAACTGCTTTTCCTTTCACGCTTTTTCTTCGCTTAATTCCAATTTACCTACTTATTGCTATTATTAACTCTTTTCCCCCCCCCCCCTTACATCGATTGGACGACTTTGCGGGTCATCAACGACCCATTATAACTGCGCCCGTAGGGAAATAGTTAATATAGAATGGCCGATATTTTTTCGCATCGATCAATTTTTATATTTTCGCCTGAATTATTTCATCATCGTTTGTATAGTCGGCTAAACCAACACACACAGCAAATATTAAGATTAAAGCCAATTTGTGGTGAATTATTTCCTACATTTCTAAAAAACAAAACGGTGAAATTTGTGACCCTTTTTGAGCCCACATGCACCAGAACCTATTGTCTTTGTTAGTGTATAGATCAGCGTGCGTATATATATAAAAGTATGAGCACCCTTGCGGTTGTGGAACGAGTGCGGGTGGGATCTCTGCAGAGAGACTCTGCTTCGGGTACCCCTTTTACAATAATTACTACTCATTGAAGGTGGGGTAGCGGGGGAGCAGAAGAAGTGGGGTTCATTTATTGTCACACGACCAATTTTTTGCTTTGTTAAACTGTATTTACATTGATTATATATCAATTCAACAGATAATAAAATCTGCTTCTTCCTTTCACGACCGAGTTCAACGCTTTTTCTTCGATTATTTTCAATTTTACCTATTATTGCATATTAACTCTTTTCCTTACATCGATTGACGACTTGTTGCGGGGTCATCAAACGACCCATTTTAACTGCGCCCGTAGGGAAAGAGTTAATATACGAATGGCCGATATTTTTTCGCATCGATCAATTTTTATATTTTCGCCTGAATTTTTCCATCATCGTTTGCAAGTCGGCTAAACAACACACACATCAAATTTTAAGCCAATTTGGTGAATTAGTTCCTACATTTTCTAAACACGGTGAATTTTGGACCTTTTTGACCCACCTATGCACAGAACCTATTGTCTTTGTAAGTGTATAGATAGCTTGCGTATATATTTAAAAGAATGAGCACCCGTGGCGGGTGGACCGGTGCGGGTGGGATCTCTGCAGAGACTCTGCTTCGGGTGAACCCTTACATAAGTTCCTCTCATTGAGGGGGGTAGGGGGGAGCAGAGAAGGGGGTTCATTTTTTGTCACTGACCATTTTTTTGCTTTGTTAAACTGTAATTACATTGATTATTTTCAATTCAACAGATAATAAACTGCATTTCCTTTCAAACGCTTTTTTCTTTCGGATTATTTTTCAATTTACCTATTATTGCTTATTAACTCTTTCCCTTACATCGAGATTGACCTTTCGACGCTATTTTCTTGCGGGTCATCACGTTACCCATTGCTTATTAACTGCGCCCTACGGCAGAAAGAGTTAATATCAAGAATGGCCGATATTTTTCGCATCGATCAATTTTATATTTTCGCCTGAATTTTTCATCCACTGTTGTGAAAGCTTCGGCTAAACATTTTCTGGAACCCACACTCAAACGAATTTTTAAGCCATTTGTGACTTTTAAATTTCCTACACTTCTAAACACACGGTGAATTTTGAGACCTTTTTTGACCCACATGCACAGAACCTATTGTCTTTGTATGTATCAGAATACTTGCGTTGAAAATTATTTAAAAGTATGAGCTCCCGTGCGGGTGGACGGTGCGGGTGGGATCTCTGCAGAGACTCTGCTTCGGGTAACCCTTACATAATTCCTCTCATTAGGGGGGTAGGGGGGAGCAGAGAAGGGGTTCATTTTTTGAAATCACTGACCATTTTTTTGCGTTTGTTTCAACTGTATTTACATTGATTAATTTCATTTTCAACAGATAAACTGCTTTTCCTTTCACGCTTTTTTCTTGGCGATTATTTTCAATTACCTAATTATCTTGCGTTTTCAGTGATTAACGTCTTTCTTACAACATTGATCGACTTTGCGGAGTCATCAACGACCCATTTTAAACTGCGCCCGTAGGGGAAAGAGTTTAATAATAGAATGGCCGGATAATTTTTCGCATCGATCAATTTTATATTTTCGCCTGAATTTTTCATCATCGTTGTAAGTCGGCTACACAAGCACACACAGTCAAATTTATAAGCAATATTATGTGAAATTAATTTCCTAACAATTCTAAACACGGTGAATTTTGACGCTTTTAGACCCACAATGCACAGAACCTATTGTCTTTGTAGTGTATAGATAGCTTGCGTGATATATTTAAAAGTATGAGCTACTCCCGAGCGGGTGGACCGGTGCGGGTGTGATCTCTGCAGAGACTCTGCTTCGGGTAACCCTTACATAATTCCTCTCAGTGAGGTGGGTACGGGGGAGCAGAGAAGGGGGTTCATTTTTTGTCACTGACCATTTTTTTGCTTTTGGTAAAACTGTATTTACAATGATTATTTTCAATTCAACAGATAATAAAATGCTTTTTCCTTTCACGCTTTTTCTTTCGATTATTTTCAATTTACCTATTATTGCCTATTGCAACATCTTTTTTCCTTACATCGATTGACGACTTTGGCGGGTCATCAACGACCCATTTTAACTGCGCCCGTAGGGAAAGAGTTTAATATAGAATGGCCGATATTTTTTCGCATCGATCAATTTTATAAAAAAAAAAATATTTTTCGCCTGAATTTTTCAATCATCGTTGTTAAGTCGGCTAAACGAACACACACACAACAAATATTTAAGCCCAATTTGGTGCATTATTTCCGAACAATTCTAAACACGGTGAATTATTACCTTTTTGACCCACGATGCACAGAAACCTATAGTCTTTGTAGTGTATAGATAGCTTGCGTCATATTTAAAAGTATGAGCTCAGTGGCGGGTGGACCGGTGGCGGGTGGGATCTCTGCAGATGACTCTGCTTCGGGTAACCCCTTACATAATTCCTCTCATTGAGGGGTAGGGGGGTAGGGGGGCGCAGAGAAGTGGGGTTCATTTTTTGTCACTGAACCATTTTATTTGCGGCTTTGTTTAAACTGTATTTACATTGTATTATTTTCAATTCAAACGACAAGATAATTAAAACTGCTTTTTTTTTCCTTTCACGCTTTTTTTCTTCGATTATTTCAATTTTTAACCTATTATTGCTTATTAACTCTTTCCTTACTATCCGGATTCGTCGACTTTGGCCGGGTCATCAACGACCCATTTTAACTGCGACCCGTAGGGAAAGAGTTAATATAGAGATGGTCCGATATTGTTTTCGCATCGATCAATTTTTATATTTTCGCTCTGAATCTTTTCATCATCGTTGTAAGTCGGCTCATAAACAACACACACATTCAAATTTTAAGCCAATTTGGTGGAATAATTTCCTACATTTTCTAAACACGGTGAATTTTGACCTTTTTGACCCACATGCACAGAACCTATTGTCCTTTGATGAGTGTATAGATAGCTTGCGTATATATTTAAAAGTATGAGCTCCCGTGCGGGTGGACCGGTGGGCGGTCGGGATCATCTGCAGAGACTCTGCTTCGTGGTAACCCTTACATAATTCCTCTCATTGAGGGGGGTTAGGGGGAGGGAGCAGAGAATGGGGGTTCATTTTTTGTCACTGACCATTTTTTTGCTTTGTTAATACATGTATATTTACATTGATTATTTTCAATTCAACAGATAAACTGCTTTTTCCTTTCACGCTTTTTTCCTTCGATTATTTTCAATTTACCTATTATTGCTTTATTAAACATCTTTCCACTTACATCCGATTGACGACTATTGTCGGGTCATCAACAGACCCATTTTAACTGCGCCCGTATGGGAAAGAGTTAATATAGAATGTGCCGATATTTTTTCGCATCGATCAAATGTATATTTTCAGCACTTGAATTTTTTCATCATCGTTGTAAGTCGGCTAAACACACACCAACACATACAAATTTTAAGCCAATTTGGTGAATTATTTCCTACAATTTCTAAACACGGTGAATTTTGACCTTTTTGACCCAACATTGCTACAGAACCTATTGTCTTATGTAACGTGTATAAGTTTGCTTGCGTATATATTTAAAAGTATGAGCTCCCGGGCGGGTGGACCGGTGCGGGTGGAGCTCTGCGAGAGACTCTGCTTCGGAGTAACCACTTACATAATTCCTCTCATTGGAGGGGGGTAGGGGGGAGCTCATGAGAAGGGGGTTTCATTTATTTGTTCACATGACCATCTTTTTTGCTTTGTTGTAAACTGTATTTACATTGATTATTTTTCATAATTCAAAACAGATAATAATTAACTGCTTTTCCTTTCACCGGGCTTTTTCTTCGATTATTTTCAATTTACCTATTATTCGCTTATTAACTCTTTTCCTTACATCGAATTGTACGACTTTGCGGGTCATCAAACGACCCATATTTAACTGCGCCCGTATGGGAAAGAGTTTAATATAGAATGGCCGATATTTTTTCGCATCGATTCAATTTTATATTTTTCGCACTGAATTTTTCATCATCGTTGTAAGTCGGCTAATACAACACACACATATCAAAATTTTAAGCCAATTTGGTGAATTATATTTCCTACCATTTCTAAAACACCGGTGAATTTTGGACCTTTTTGGATCCCCACATGACACAGAACATATTGTCTTTGTAGTGCTATAGATAGCTTGCGTATATATTTAAAAAGTATGAGCTCCCGTGCGGGTGGACCGGTGCGGGTGGAGATCTCATGGCAGAGATTCTTCTGCTTCGGGTAACCCTTTACATAATTCCTATCATTGAGAGGGGGGGAGGTTAGGGGGGAGCACAAGAGGAAGTGGGGTTCATTTTTTTGTCTACTGACACATATTTTTTTGCCTTTGTTAAACTGTATTTACATTGACTTATTTTTCAATTCAACAGATAAATCAAAACTGCTTTTCCTTTCACGCTTTTTACTTCGATTATTTTCAATTTACCTATTATTGCTTATTAACTCCTTTCCTTACATCGATTGACGACTTCTTTAGCGGGTCATCAAGCGACCCATTTTAACTGCGGCCCGTTTTTAGAGGAAAGAGGTAATATAGAATGGCCGATATTTTTTCGCATCGATCAAATTTTATATTTTCGGCCTGAATTTTTTCATCATCGTTGTAAGTCGGCTAAACTAGCCACACGACACATCAAATTTTTTACGCCAATTTTGGTGCATTATTTCCTACATTTCTAAACACGGTGGTATTTTTGACCTTTTTGACCCCACATGCACAGAACCTATTGTCTTTGTAGTGTATAGATAGCTCGCTTGCGTTATATATTTTATAAGTTTATGAGCTCCCCGTGCGGGTGGACCGGTGCTGGGTGGGACTCTCTGCAGAGACTCTGCTTCGGGTAAACCCTTACATATATTCCTCTCTTTGAGGAGGGGGTAGGGGTGGGAGCAGTGTAAGGGGGTTCATTTTTTGTCACTGACCTTTTTTTTGCTTTGTTAAACTGTATTTACATTTGATCTATATTTCAATATCACACAGATAATAAACTGCTTTTCCTTTCCTCGCTTTTTCTTTCGAATATTTTCAATTTAATACTATTATTGCTTATTAACTCTTTTCCTTACATCGATTGACGACTTTGCGGTCCGTCATCAACGACACCATTTTAACTGCGCCCGTAGTGGAAAGAGTTAATACTAGTAATGGCCGATATTTTTTTTTCGGCATCGATCAATTTTATATTTCTCGCGCTGACATTTTTCATCATCGTTGTAAGATCGGCAAAACACAGAACAAGCCCACATCAAATTTTAAGCCAATTTGGTGAATTAATTTCCTACATTTCTACAACACGGTGAATTTTGACCTTTTTTTTTGACCCACATGCAACAGTAACCTATGGTCTTTAGTAGTGTAATAGATTAGCTTGGCGTAAATATTTAAAAGTTAATGAGAGCTCCCGTGCGGGTGGACCGGTGCGGTGGGATCTCTGCAGAGGACTCTGCTTCGGGTTAACCCTTACATAATTCCTCTCATCTGAGGGGTCGTAGGGGGGGAGCAGAGAAGGGGGTTCATTTTTTGTCACTGACACATTTTTTTTGCTTTGTGTTAAACTGTATTTACATTGATTTAATTTTTCAATTCAACAGATAATAAATTGACTTTGTCTCCTTCCTCGCTTTTTCTTCGATTATTTTCAATTTACCCTTATTATCTTGCTTATTAACCTCTTTCCTTACATCGATTGAAAGACCTTTGCGGGTCATCAACGACCCATTTTAAACTGCGCCCAGGTAGGGAAACGAGTTAATATAGACATGGCCGATATTTTATTTTTCAGCAATCGATTCCAATTTTATATTTTTCGCCTGAATTTTTCATCATCGTTGTAAGTCGGCGCTAAACAACAACACCACTATCAAATTTTAAGCCATATTTGGTGAATTTATTTCCTACATTTCTTTAACACGGTTTGAATTATTGACCGTTTTTGACCCACATGCATCAGAACCTATTGTCTTTGTAGTGTTCAGATAGCTTGCGTATATATTTAAAAGTATGAGCTCCCGTGCGGGTGGACCGGTGGCGGGTGGGATCTCTGCAAGAGCACTCTGCTCTCGGGTAACCCATTTACATAATTCCTTTCCCTTTCTCATTGAAGGGGGTAAGGGGGGAGGCAGAGAAGGGGGTTCATTTTTTGTTCAGCTGACCATTTTTTTGCTTTGTTAAACTGTATTTTACATATGATTATTATCAATTCAACAACAGATAATAAACTGCTTTTCCTTTCCAACGCTTTTTCTTCGATTATTTTCAATTTTACTCTATTATTGCTTGATTAACTTCTTTCCTTGAATCGATTGACGGACTTTGCGGGTCATCAACGAACCATTTTAACTGCGCCCGTAGGGAAAGAGTTAATATAGAATGGCCGATATTTTTTCGCATCGATCATATTTTATATATTCGCCTGAATTTTTCATCATCGTTGTAAGTCGGCTAAACAACACACACATCAAATTTTAAGCCAATTTGGTGAATTATTTCCTACATTTCTAAACACGGTGAATTTTGACCTTTTTGACCCACATGCACAGAACCTATTGTCTTTGTAGTGTATAGATAGCTTGCGTATATATTTAAAAGTATGAGCTCCCGTGCGGGTGGACCGGTGCGGGTGGGATCTCTGCAGAGACTCTGCTTCGGGTAACCTTACATAATTCCTCTCATTGAGGGGGGTAGGGGGGGAGCAGAGAAGGGGGTTCATTTTTTGTCACTGACCATTTTTTTGCTTTGTTAAACTGTATTTACATTGATTATTTTCAATTCAACAGATAATAAACTGCTTTTCCTTTCACGCTTTTTCTTCGATTATTTTCAATTTACCTATTATTGCTTATTAACTCTTTCCTTACATCGAATTGACGACTTTGCGGGTCATCAACGACCCATTTTAACTGCGCCCGTAGGGAAGAGTTAATATAGAATGGCGCCGATATTTTTCGCATCGATCAATTTTATATTTTCGCCTGAATTTTTCATCATCGTTGTAAGTCGGCTAAACCAGCACACACATCAAATTTTAAGCCAATTTGGTGAATTATTTCCTACATTTCTAAACACGGTGAATTTTGACCTTTTTGACCCACATGCACAGAACCTATTGTCTTTGTAGTGTATAGATAGCTTGCGTATATATTTAAAAGTATGAGCTCCCGTGCGGGTGGACCGGTGCGGGTGGGATCTCTGCAGAGACTCTGCTTCGGGTAACCCTTACATAATTCCCTCTCATTGAGGGGGGTAGGGGGGGAGCAGAGAAGGGGGTTCATTTTTTGTCACTGACCATTTTTTTGCTTTGTTAAACTGTATTTACATTGATTATGTTCAATTCAACAGATAATAAATTGCTTTTCCTTCCACGCTTTTTTCTTCGATTATTTTCAATTTACCTATTATTGCTTATTAACTCTTTCCTTACATCGATTGACGACTTTGCGGGTCATCAACGACCCATTTTAACTGCGCCCGTAGGGAAAGAGTTAATATAGAATGGTCCGATATATTTTTTCGCATCGATCAATTTTATATTTTCGCCTGAATTTTTCATCATCGTTGTAAGTCGGCTAAACAACACACACATCAAATTTTTAAGCCAATTTGGTGAATTATTTCCTACATTTCTAAACACGGTGAATTTTGACCTTTTTGACCCACATGCACAGAACCTATTGTCTTTGTAGTGTATAGATAGCTTGCGTATATATTTAAAAGTATGAGCTCCCGTGCGGGTGGACCGGTGCGGGTGGGATCTCTGCAGAGACTCTGCTTCGGGTAACCCTTACATAATTCCTCTCATTGAGGGGGGTAGGGGGGAGCAGAGAAGGGGGGTTCATTTTTTGTCACTGACCATTTTTTTGCTTTGTTAAACTGTATTTACATTGATTATTTTCAATTCAACAGATAATAAACTGCTTTTTCCTTTCACGCTTTTTTCTTCGATTATTTTCAATTTACCTATTATTGCTTATTAACTCTTTCCTTGCATCGATTGACGACTTTGCGGGTCATCAACGACCCATTTTAACTGCGCCCGGTAGGGAAAGAGTTAATATAGAATGGCCGATATTTTTTCGCATTCGATCAATTATATATTTTCGCCTGAATTTTTCATCATCGTTTGTTAAGTCGGCTAAACAACACACACATCAAATTTTAAGCCAATTTGGTGAATTATTTCCTACATTTCTAAACACGGTGAATTTTGACCTTTTTGACCCACATGCACAGAACCTATTGTCTTTGTAGTGTATACAGATAGCTTGCGTATATATTTAAAAGTATGAGCTCCCGTGCGGGTGGACCGGTGCGGGTGGGATCTTCTGCAGAGACCTCTGCTTCGGGTAACCTTACATAATTCCTCTCATTGAGGGGGGTAGGGGGAGCAGAGAAGGGGGGTTCATTTTTTGTCACTGACCATTTTTTTGCTTTGTTTAAACTGTATTTACATTGATTATTTTCAATTCAACAGATAATAAACTGCTTTTTCCTTTCACGCTTTTTCTTCGATTATTTTCAATTTACCTATTATTGCTTATTAACTCTTTTCCTTGCATCGATTGACGACTTTGCGGGTCATCAACGACCCATTTTAACTGCGCCCGTAGGGAAAGAGTTAATATAGAATGGCCGATATTTTTTCGCATCGATCAATTTTATATTTTCGCCTGAATTTTTCATCATCGTTGTAAGTCGGCTAAACAACACACAACATCAAATTTTAAGCCAATTTGGTGAATTATTTCCTACATTTCTAAACACGGTGAATTTTGACCTTTTTGACCCACATGCACAGAACCTATTGTCTTTGTAGTGTATAGATAGCTTGCGTATATATTTAAAAGTATGAGCTCCCGTGCGGGTGGACCGGTGCGGGTGGGATCTCTGCAGAGACTCTGCTTCGGGTAACCCTTACATAATTCCTCTCATTGAGGGGGGTAGGGGGGAGCAGAGAAGGGGGTTCATTTTTTGTCACTGACCATTTTTTTGCTTTGTTAAACTGTATTTACATTGATTATTTTCAATTCAACAGATAATAAACTGCTTTTCCTTTCACGCTTTTTCTTCGATTATTTTCAATTTACCTATTATTGCTTATTAACTCTTTCCTTGCATCGATTGACGACTTTGCGGGTCATCAACGACCCATTTTAACTGCGCCCGTAGGGAAAGAGTTAATATAGAATGGCCGATATTTTTTCGCATCGATCAATTTTATATTTTCGCCTGAATTTTTCATCATCGTTGTAAGTCGGCTAAACAACACACACAATCAAATTTTAAGCCAATTTGGTGAATTATTTCCTACATTTCTAAACACGGTGAATTTTGACCTTTTTGACCCACATGCACAGAACCTATTGTCTTTGTAGTGTATAGATAAGCTTGCGTATATATTTAAAAGTATGAGCTCCCGTGCGGGTGGACCGGTGCGGGTGGGATCTCTGCAGAGACTCTGCTTCGGGTAACCCTTACATAATTCCTCTCATTGAGGGGGGTAGGGGGGAGCAGAGAAGGGGGTTCATTTTTTGTCACTGACCATTTTTTTGCTTTGTTAAACTGTATTTACATTGATTATTTTCAATTCAACAGATAATAAACTGCTTTTCCTTTCACGCTTTTTCTTCGATTATTTTCAATTTACCTATTATTGCTTATTAAAACTCTTTCCTTGCATCGATTGACGACTTTGCGGGTCATCAACGACCCATTTTAACTGGCGCCCGTAGGGAAAGAGTTAATATAGAATGGCCGATATTTTTTCGCATCGATCAATTTTATATTTTCGCCTGAATTTTTCATCATCGTTGTAAGTCGGCTAAACAACACACACATCAAATTTTAAGCCAATTTGCTGAATTATTTCCTACATTTCTAAACACGGTGAATTTTGACCTTTTTTGACCCACATGCACAGAACCTATTGTCTTTGTAGTGTATAGATAGCTTGCGTATATATTTAAAAGTATGAGCTCCCGTGCGGGTGGACCGGTGCGGGTGGGATCTCTGCAGAGACTCTGCTTCGGGTAACCCTTACATAATTCCTCTCATTGAGGGGGGTAGGGGGGAGCAGAGAAGGGGGTTCATTTTTGTCACTGACCATTTTTTTGCTTTGTTAAACTGTATTTACATTGATTATTTTCAATTCAACAGATAAACTGCTTTTCCTTTCACGCTTTTTCTTCGATTATTTTCAATTTACCTATTATTGCTTATTAACTCTTTCCTTACATCGATTGACGACTTTGCGGGTCATCAACGACCCATTTTTAACTGCGCCCGTAGGGAACAGAGTTAATATAGAATGGCCGATATTTTTTCGCATCGATCAATTTTATATTTTCGCCTGAATTTTTCATCATCGTTGTAAGTCGGCTAAACAACACACACATCAAATTTTAAGCCATTTGGTGAATTATTTCCTACATTTCTAAACACGGTGAATTTTGACCTTTTTGACCCACATGCACAGAACCTATTGTCTTTGTAGTGTATAGATAGCTTGCGTATATATTTAAAAGTATGAGCTCCCGTGCGGGTGGACCGGTGCGGGTGGGATCTCTGCAGAGACTCTGCTTCGGGTAACCCTTACATAATTCCTCTCATTGAGGGGGGTAGGGGGGAGCAGAGAAGGGGGTTCATTTTTTGTCACTGACCATTTTTTTGCTTTGTTAAACTGTATTTACATTGATTATTTTCAATTCAACAGATAATAAACTGCTTTTCCCTTTCACGCTTTTTCTTCGATTATTTTCAATTTACCTATTATTGCTTATTAACTCTTTCCTTACATCGATTGACGACTTTGCGGGGTCATCAACGACCCATTTTAAACTGCGCCCGTAGGGAAAGAGTTAATATAGAATGGCCGATATTTTTCGCATCGATCAATTTTATATTTTCGCCTGAATTTTTCATCATCGTTGTAAGTCGGCTAAACAACACACACATCAAATTTTAAGCCAATTTGGTGAATTATTTCCTACATTTCTAAACACGGTGAATTTTGAACTTTTTGACCCACATGCACAGAACCTATTGTCTTTGTAGTGTATAGATAGCTTGCGTATATATTTAAAAGTATGAGCTCCCGTGCGGGTGGACCGGTGCGGGTGGGATCTCTGCAGAGACTCTGCTTCGGGTAACCCTTACATAATTCCTCTCATTGCGGGGGGTAGGGGGGAGCAGAGAAGGGGGTTCATTTTTTGTCACTGACCATTTTTTTGCTTTGTTAAACTGTATTTACATTGATTATTTTCAATTCAACAGATAATAAACTGCTTTTCCTTTCACGCTTTTTCTTCGATTATTTTCAATTTACCTATTATTGCTTATTAACTCTTTCCTTACATCGATTTGACGACTTTGCGGGTCATCAACGACCCATTTTAAACTGCGCCCGTAGGGAAAGAGTTAATATAGAATGGCCGATATTTTTTCGCATCGATCAATTTTATATTTTCGCCTGAATTTTTTCATCATCGTTGTAAGTCGGCTCTAAACAACACACACATCAAATTTTAAGCCAATTTGGTGAATTATTTCCTAACATTTCTAAAACACGGTGAATTTTGACCTTTTTGACCCACATGCACAGAAACCTATTGTCTTTGTAGTGTATAGATAGCTTGCGTATATATTTAAAAGTATGAGCTCCCGTGCGGGTGGACCGGTGCGGGTGGGATCTCTGCAGAGACTCTGCTTCGGGTAACCCTTACATAATTCCTCTCATTGAGGGGGGTAGGGGGTAGCAGAGAAGGGGGTTCATTTTTTTGTCACTGACCATTTTTTTGCTTTGTTTAAACAGTTATTTACATTGATTATTTTCAATTCAACAGATAATAAACTGCTTTTCCTTTCACGCTTTTTCTTCAGATTATTTTCAATTTACCTATTATTGCTTATTAACTTCTTTCCTTACATCGATTGACGACTTTGCGGGTCATCAACGACCCATTTTAACTGCGCCCGTAGGGGAAAGAGTTAATATAGAATGGCCGATATTTTTTCGCATCGATCAATTTTATATTTTCGCCTGAATTTTTCATCATCGTTGTAAGTCGGCTAAACAACACACACATCAAATTTTAAGCCAATTTGGTGAATTATTTCCTACATTTCTAAACACAGTGAATTTTGACCTTTTTGACCCACATGCACAGAACCTATTGTCTTTGTAGTGTATAGATAGCTTGCGTATATATTTAAAAGTATGAGCTCCCGTGCGGGTGGACCGGTGCGGGTGGGATCTCTGCAGAGACTCTGCTTCGGGTAAACCTTACATAATTCCTCTCATTGAGGGGGGTAGGGGGGAGCAGAGAAGGGGGTTCATTTTTTGTCACTGACCATTTTTTTGCTTTGTTAAACTGTATTTACATTGATTATTTTCAATTCAAACAGATAATAAACTGCTTTTCCTTTCACGCTTTTTCTTCGATTATTTTCAATTTACCTATTATTGCTTATTAACTCTTTCCTTACATCGATTGACGACTTTGCGGTGTCATCAACGACCCATTTTAACTGCGCCCGTAGGGAAAGAGTTAATATAGAATGGCCGATATTTTTTCGCATCGATCAATTTTATATTTTCGCCTGAATTTTTCATCATCGTTGTAAGTCGGCTAAACAACACACACACATCAAATTTTAAGCCAATTTGGTGAATTATTTCCTACATTTCTAAACACGGTGAATTTTGACCTTTTTGACCCACATGCACAGAAACCTATTGTCTTTGTAGTGTATAGATAGCTTGCGTATATATTTAAAAGTATGAGCTCCCGTGCGGGTGGACCGGTGCGGGTGGGATCTCTGCAGAGACTCTGCTTCGGGTAACCCTTACATAATTCCTCTCATTGAGGGGGGTAGGGGGGAGCATGAGAAGGGGGTTCATTTTTTTGTCACTGACCATTTTTTTTGCTTTGTTTAAACTGTATTTACATTGATTATTTTCAATTCAAACAGATAAATAAAACTGCTTTTCCTTTCACGCTTTTCTTTCGATTATTTTCAATTTACCTATTATTGCTTATTTAACTCTTTCCTTACATCGATTGACGACTTTGCGGGTCATCAACGACCCATTTTAACTGCGCCCGTAGGGAAAGAGTTAATATAGAATGGCCGATATTTTTTCGCATCGATCAATTTTATATTTTCGCCTGAATTTTTCATCATCGTTGTAAGTCGGCCTAAACACACACACACATCAAATTTTAAGCCAATTTGGTGAATTATTTCCTACATTTCTAAACACGGTGAATTTTGACCTTTTTGACCCACATGCACAGAACCTATTGTCTTTGTAGTGTATAGATAGCTTGCGTATATATTTAAAAGTATGAGCTCCCGTGCGGGTGGACCGGTGCGGGTGGGATCTCTGCAGAGACTCTGCTTCGGGTAACCCTTACAATAATTCCTCTCATTGAGGGGGGTAGGGGGGAGCAGAGAAGGGGGTTCATTTTTTGTCACTGACCATTTTTTTGCTTTGTTAAACTGTATTTACATTGATTATTTTCAATTCAACAGATAATAAACTGCTTTTCCTTTCACGCTTTTTCTTCGATTATTTTCAATTTACCTATTATTGCTTATTAATCTCTTTCCTTACATCGATTGACGACTTTGCGGGTCATCAACGACCCATTTTAACTGCGCCCGTAGGGAAAGAGTTTAATATAGAATGGCCCGATATTTTTTTCGCATCGATCAATTTTATATTTTCGCCTGAATTTTTCATCATCGTTGTAAGTCGGTCGCAAACAAACACACACATCAAATTTTAAGCCAATTTGGTGAATTATTTCCTACATTCTAAACACGGTGAATTTTGACCTTTTTGACCCACATGCACAGAAACCTATTGTCTTTGTAGTGTATAGATAGCTTGCGTATATATTTAAAAGTATGAGCTCCCGTGCGGGTGGACCGGTGCGGGTGGGATCTCTGCAGAGACTCTGCTTCGGGTAAACCCTTACATAATTCCCTCTCATTGAGGGGGTAGGGGGGAGCAGAGAAGGGGGTTCATTTTTTGTCACTGACCATTTTTTTGCTTTGTTAAACTGTATTTACATTGATTATTTTCAATTCAACAGATAATAAACTGCTTTTCCTTTCACGCTTTTTCTTCGATTATTTTCAATTTACCTATTATTGCTTATTAACTCTTTCCTTACATCGATTGACGACTTTTGCGGGTCATCAACGACCCATTTTAACTGCGCCCGTAGGGAAAGAGTTAATATAGAATGGCCGATATTTTTTCGCATCGATCAATTTTATATTTTCGCCTGAATTTTTCATCATCGTTGTAAGTCGGCTAAACAACACACACATCAAATTTTAAGCCAATTTGGTGAATTATTTCCTACATTTCTAAACACGGTGAATTTTGACCTTTTTGACCCACATGCACAGAACCTATTGTCTTTGTAGTGTATAGATAGCTTGCGTATATATTTAAAAGTATGAGCTCCCGTGCGGGTGGACCGGTGCGGGTGGGATCTCTGCAGAGACTCTGCTTCGGGTAACCCTTACATAATTCCTCTCATTGAGGGGGGTAGGGGGGAGCAGAGAAGGGGGTTCATTTTTTGTCACTGACCATTTTTTTTGCTTTGTTAAACTGTATTTACATTGATTATTTTCAATTCAACAGATAATAAACTGCTTTTTCCTTTCACGCTTTTTCTTCGATTATTTTCAATTTACCTATTATTGCTTATTAACTCTTTCCTTACGGCTGAAAAACATCAAAAATTGAACGACCACGTTGTTTCTATTTGATATCTCTTGAAATAACCATAACTGTTGCGAAAGCTATACATTTTCTGGAAGCCCAATAAACCGGCTTTTACTTGTTCTTTTAAATTCCCCGAACAAAACACATTTATGTTAATATAAATTAGCATTAATTATCATAAATCAGGTTGAAAAATTTACATTTTTTCCAGAAAAGGCCATCTTGCACGCCCGCATAGCATCTTGAAAACTCAAAATGCCACCAATCGCAGAGTTGTTTATGAAATCAAATCAAACTTGGCGTGTGCGTGGATTTTATGTTCCTGGCGCTTGTCGAATTTCAATTTTTAATCTTGCGTTACCGTGTGCCGTGTTTTTCGATTGACGACTTTGCGGTCATCAACGACCCATTTTAACTGCGCCCGTAGGGAAAGAGTTAATATAGAATGGCCGATATTTTTTCGCATCGATCAATTTTATATTTTCGCCTGAATTTTTCATCATCGTTGTAAGTCGGCTAAACAACACACACATCAAATTTTAAGCCAAATTGGTGAATTATTTCCTACATTTCTAAAACACGGTGAATTTTGACCTTTTTGACCCACATGCACAGAACCTATTGTCTTTGTAGTGTATAGATAGCTTGCGTATATATTTAAAAGTATGAGCTCCCGTGCGGGTGGGACCGGTGCGGGTGGGATCTCTGCAGAGACTCTGCTTCGGGTAACCCTTACATAATTCCTCTCATTGAGGGGGGTAGGGGGGAGCAGAGAAGGGGGTTCATTTTTTGTCACTGACCATTTTTTTGCTTTGTTAAACTGTATTTACATTGATTATTTTCAATTCAACAGATATAATAAACTGCTTTTTCCTTTCACGCTTTTTCTTCGATTATTTTCAATTTACCTATTATTGCTTATTAACTCTTTCCTTACATCGATTGACGAACTTTGCGGGTCATCAACGACCCATTTTAAACTGCGCCCGTAGGAAAGAGTTAATATATAGAATGGCCGATATTTTTTCGCATCGATCAATTTTATATTTTCGCCTGAATTTTTCATCATCGTTGTAAGTCGGCTAAACAACACACACATCAAATTTTAAGCCAATTTGGTGAATTATTTCCTACATTTCTAAACACGGTGAATTTTGACCTTTTTGACCCACATGCACAGAACCTATTGTCTTTGTAGTTGTATAGATAGCTTGCGTATATATTTAAAAGTATGAGCTCCGTGCGGGTGGACCGGTGCGGGTGGGATCCTCTGCAGAGACTCTGCTTCGGGTAAACCTTACATAATTCCTCTCATTGAGGGGGGTAGGGGGGAACAGAGAAGGGGTTCATTTTTTGTCACTGACCATTTTTTTGCTTTGTTAAACTGTATTTACATTGATTATTTTCAATTCAACAGATAATAAACTGCTTTTCCTTTCACGCTTTTTCTTCGATTATTTTCAATTTACCTATTATTGCTTATTAACTCTTTCCTTACATCGATTGACGACTTTGCGGGTCATCAACGACCCATTTTTAACTGCGCCCGTAGGGAAAGAGTTAATATAGAATGGCCGATATTTTTTCGCATCGATCAATTTTATATTTTCGCCTGAATTTTTCATCATCGTTGTAAGTCGGCTAAACAACACACACATCAAATTTTAAGCCAATTTGGTGAATTATTTCCTACATTTCTAAACACGGTGAATTTTGACCTTTTTGACCCACATGCACAGAACCTATTGTCTTTGTAGTGTATAGATAGCTTGCGTATATATTTAAAAGTATGAGCTCCCGTGCGGGTGGACCGGTGCGGGTGGGATCTCTGCAGAGACTCTGCTTCGGGTAACCCTTACATAATTCCTCTCATTGAGGGGGGTAGGGGGGAGCAGAGAAGGGGGTTCATTTTTTGTCACTGACCATTTTTTTGCTTTGTTAAACTGTATTTACATTGATTATTTTCAATTCAAACAGATAATAAACTGCTTTTCCTTTCACGCTTTTTCTTCGATTATTTTTCAATTTACCTATTATTGCTTATTAACTCTTTCCTTACATCGATTGACGACTTTGCGGGTCATCAACGACCCATTTTTTAAACTGCGCCCGTAGGGAAAGAGTTAATATAGAATGGCCGATATTTTTTCGCATCGATCAAATTTTATATTTTCGCCTGAATTTTTCATCATCGTTGTAAGTCGGCTAAACAACACACACATCAAATTTTAAGCCAATTTGGTGAATTATTTCCTACATTTCTAAACACGGTGAATTTTGACCTTTTGACCCACATGCACAGAACCTATTGTCTTTGTAGTGTATAGATAGCTTGCGTATATATTTAAAAGTATTGAGCTCCCGTGCGGGTGGACCGGTGCGGGGTGGGATCTCTGCAGAGACTCTGCTTCGGGTAACCCTTACATAATTCCTCTCATTGAGGGGGGGGGGGTAGGGGGGAGCAGAGAAGGGGGTTCATTTTTTGTCACTGACACATTTTTTTGCTTTGTTAAAACTGTATTTACATTGATTATTTTCAATTCAACAGATAATAAACTGCTTTTCCTTTCACGCTTTTTCTTCGATTATTTTCAATTTACCTATTATTGCTTATTAACTCTTTTCCTTGCATCGATTGACGACTTTGCGGGTCATCAACGACCCATTTTAACTGCGCCCGTAGGGAAAGAGTTAATATAGAATGGCCGATATTTTTTCGCATCGATCAATTTTATATTTTCGCCTGAATTTTTCATCATCGTTGTAAGTCGGCTAAACAACACACACATCAAATTTTAAGCCAATTTGGTGAATTATTTCCTACATTTCTAAACACGGTGAATTTTGACCTTTTTGACCCACATGCACAGAACCTATTGTCTTTGTAGTGTATAGATAGCTTGCGTATATATTTAAAAGTATGAGCTCCCGTGCGGGTGGACCGGTGCGGGTGGGATCTCTGCAGAGACTCTGCTTCGGGTAACCCTTACATAATTCCTCTCATTGAGGGGGGTAGGGGGGAGCAGAGAAGGGGGTTCATTTTTTTGTCACTGACCATTTTTTTGCTTTGTTAAACTGTATTTACATTGATTATTTTCAATTCAACAGATAATAAACTGCTTTTCCTTTCACGCTTTTTCTTCGATTATTTTCAATTTACCTATTATTGCTTATTAACTCTTTCCTTGCATCGATTGACGACTTTGCGGGTCATCAACGACCCATTTTAACTGCGCCCGTAGGGAAAGAGTTAATATAGAATGGCCGATATTTTTTCGCATCGATCAATTTTATATTTTCGCCTGAATTTTTCATCATCGTTGTAAGTCGGCTAAACAACACACACATCAAATTTTAAGCCAATTTGGTGAATTATTTCCTACATTTCTAAACACGGTGAATTTTGACCTTTTTGACCCACATGCACAGAACCTATTGTCTTTGTAGTGTATAGATAACTTGCGTATATATTTAAAAGTATGAGCTCCCCGTGCGGGTGGACCGGTGCGGGTGGGATCTCTGCAGAGACTCTGCTTCGGGTAACCCTTACATAATTCCTCTCATTGAGAGGGGTAGGGGAGCAGAGAAGGGGGTTCATTTTTTGTCACTGACCATTTTTTTGCTTTGTTAAACTGTATTTACATTGATTATTTTCAATTCAAACAGATAATAAACTGCTTTTCCTTTCACGCTTTTTCTTCGATTATTTTCAATTTACCTATTATTGCTTATTAACTCTTTCCTTGCATCGATTGACGACTTTTGCGGGTCATCAACGACCCATTTTAACTGCGCCCGTAGGGAAAGAGTTAATATAGAATGGCCGATATTTTTTCGCATCGATCAATTTTATATTTTCGCCTGAATTTTTCATCATCGTTGTAAGTCGGCTAAACAACACACACATCAAATTTTAAGCCAATTTGGTGAATTATTTCCTACATTTCTAAACACGGTGAATTTTGACCTTTTTGACCCACATGCACAGAACCTATTGTCTTTGTAGTGTATAGATAGCTTGCGTATATATTTAAAAGTATGAGCTCCCGTGCGGGTGGACCGGTGCGGGTGGGATCTCTGCAGAGACTCTGCTTCGGGTAACCCTTACAATAATTCCTATCATTGAGGGGGGTAGGGGGGAGCAGTGAAGGGGGTTACATTTTTTGTCACTGACCATTTTTTGCTTTGTTAAACTGTATTTACATTGATTATTTTCAATTCAACCAGATAAAACTGCTTTTCCTTTCACGCTTTTTCTTCGATTATTTTCAATTTACCTATTATTGCTTAACTCTTAACTCTTTACACATCGATTGACGACTTTGCGGGTCATCAACGACCCATTTTAACTGCGCCCGTAGGGAAAGAGTTAATATAGAATGGCCGATATTTTTTCGCGAATCGATCAATTTTATATTTTCGCCTGAATTTTTCATCATCGTTGTAAGTCGGCTAAACAACACACACATCAAATTTTAAGCCAATTTGGTGAAATTATTTCCTACATTTCTAAACACGGTGAATTTTGACCTTTTTGACCCACATGCACAGAACCTATTGTCTTTGTAGTGTATAGATAGCTTGCGTATATATTTAAAAGTATGAGCTCCCGTGCGGGTGGACCGGTGCGGGTGGGATCTCTGCAGAGACTCTGCTTCGGGTAACCCTTACATAATTCCTCTCATTGAGGGGGGGTAGGGGGGAGCAGAGAAGGGGGTTCATTTTTTGTCACTGACCATTTTTTTGCTTTGTTAAACTGTATTTACATTGATTATTTTCAATTCAACAGATAATAAACTGCTTTTCCTTTCACGCTTTTTCTTCGATTATTTTCAATTTACCTATTATTGCTTATTAACTCTTTCCTTACATCGATTGACGACTTTGCGGGTCATCAACGACCCATTTTAACTGCGCCCGTAGGGAAAGAGTTAATATAGAATGGCCGATATTTTTTCGCATACGATCAATTTTATATTTTCGCCTGAATTTTTCATCATCGTTGTAAGTCGGCTAAAACAACACACACATCAAATTTTAAGCCAATTTGGATGAATTATTTTCCTACATTTCTAAACACGGTGAATTTTGACCTTTTTGACCCACATGCACAGAACCTATTGTCTTTGTAGTGTATAGATAGCTTGCGTATATATTTAAAAGTATGAGCTCCCGTGCGGGAGGACCGGTGCGGGTGGGATCTCTGCAGAGACTCTGCTTCGGGTAACCCTTAACATAATTCCTCTCATTGAGGGGGGTAGGGGGGGGGAGCAGAGAAGGGGGTTCATTTTTTGTCACTGACCATTTTTTTGCTTTGTTAAACTGTATTTACATTGATTATTTTCAATTCAACAGATAATAAACTGCTTTTCCTTTCACAGCTTTTTCTTCGATTATTTTCAATTTACCTATTATTGCTTATTAACTCTTTCCTTACATCGATTGACGACTTTGCGGGGTCATCAACGACCCATTTTAAACTGCGCCCGTAGGGAAAGAGTTAATATAGAATGGCCGATATTTTTTTCGCATCGATCAATTTTATATTTTCGCCTGAATTTTTCATCATCGTTGTAAGTCGGCTAAACAACACACACATCAAATTTTAAGCCAATTTGGTGAATTATTTCCTAAATTTCTAAACACGGTGTAATTTTGACCTTTTTGACCCACATGCACAGAACCTATTGTCTTTGTAGTGTATAGATAGCTTGCGTATATATTTAAAAGTATGATCTCCCGTGCGGGGTGGACCGGTGCGGGTGGGATCTCTGCAGAGACTCTGCTTCGGGTAACCCTTACATAATTCCTATCATTGAGGGGGGTAGGGGGGAGCAGAGAAGGGGGTTCATTTTTTGTCACTGACCATTTTTTTGCTTTGTTAAACTGTATTTACATTGATTATTTTCAATTCAACAGATAATAAACTGCTTTTCCTTTCACGCTTTTTCTTCGATTATTTTCAATTTACCTATTATTGCTTATTAACTCTTTCCTTTAATGATTGACGACTTTGCGGGTCATCAACGACCCATTTTAACTGCGCCCGTAGGGAAAGAGTTAATATAGAATGGCCGATATTTTTTCGCATCGATCAATTTTTATATTTTTCGCCTGAATTTTTCATCATCGTTGTAAGTCGGCTAAACAACACACACATCAAATTTTAAGCCAATTTGGTGAATTATTTCCTACATTTCTAAACACGGTGAATTTTGACCTTTTTGACCCACATGCACAGAACCTATTGTCTTTTGTAGTGTATAGATAGCTTGCGTATATATTAAAAGTATGAGCTCCCGTGCGGGTGGACCGGTGCGGGGGTGGGATCTCTGCAGAGACTCTGCTTCGGGTAACCCTTACATAATTCCTCTCATTGAGGGGGGTATGGGGGAGCAGAGAAGGGGGTTCTTTTTTGTCACTGACCATTTTTTTGCTTTGTTAAACTGTATTTACATTGATTATTTTCAATTCAACAGATAATAAACTGCTTTTCCTTTCACGCTTTTTCTTCGATTATTTTCAATTTACCTATTATTGCTTATTAACTCTTTCCTTACATCGATTGACGACTTTGCGGGTCATCAACGACCCATTTTAACTGCGCCCGTAGGGAAAGAGTTAATATAGAATGGCCGATATTTTTTCGCATCGATCAATTTTATATTTTCGCCTGAATGAATTTTTCATCATCGTTGTAAGTCGGCTAAACACAACACACATCAAATTTTAAGCCAATTTGGTGAATTATTTCCTACATTTCTAAACACGGTGAATTTTGACCTTTTTGACCCACATGCACAGAACCTATTGTCTTTGTAGTGTATAGATAGCTTGCGTATATATTTAAAAGTATGAGCTCCCGTGCGGGTGGACCGGTGCGGGTGGGATCTCTGCAGAGACTCTGCTTCGGGTAACCCTTACATAATTTCCTCTCATTGAGGGGGGTATGGGGGAGCAGAGAAGGGGGTTCATTTTTTGTCACTGACCATTTTTTTTGCTTTGTTAAACTGTATTTACATTGATTATTTTCAATTCAACAGATAATAAACTGCTTTTCCTTTCACGCTTTTTCTTCGATTATTTTCAATTTACCTATTATGCTTATTAACATCTTCCTTACATCGATTGACGACTTTGCGGGTCATCAACGACCCATTTTAACTGCGCCCGTAGGGAAAGAGTTAATATAGAATGGCCGATATTTTTTCGCATCGATCAATTTTATATTTTCGCCTGAATTTTTCATCATCGTTGTAAGTCGGCTAAACAACACACACATCAAATTTTAAGCCAATTTGGTGAATTATTTCCTACATTTCTAAACACGGTGAATTTTGACCTTTTTGACCCACATGCACAGAACCTATTGTCTTTGTAGTGTATAGATAGCTTGCGTATATATTTAAAAGTATGAGCTCCCGTGCGGGTGGACCGGTGCGGGTGGGATCTCTGCAGAGACTCTGCTTCGGGTAACCCTTACATAATTCCTCTCATTGAGGGGGGTATGGGGGAGCAGAGAAGGGGGTTCATTTTTTGTCACTGACCATTTTTTTGCTTTGTTAAACTGTATTTACATTGATTATTTTCAATTCAACAGATAAACTGCCTTTTCCTTTCACGCTTTTTCTTCGATTATTTTCAATTTACCTATTATTGCTTATTAACTCTTTCCTTACATCGATTGACGACTTTGCGGGTCATCAACGACCCATTTTAACTGCGCCCGTAGGGAAAGAGTTTAATATAGAATGGCCGATATTTTTTCGCATCGATCAATTTTATATTTTCGCCTGAATTTTTCATCATCGTTGTAAGTCGGCTAAACAACACAACACATCAAATTTTAAGCCAATTTGGTGAATTATTCCTACATTTCTAAACACGGTGAATTTTGACCTTTTTGACACACATGCACAGAACCTATTGTCTTTGTAGTGTATAGATAGCTTGCGTATATATTTAAAAGTATGAGCTCCCGTGCGGGTGGACCGGTGCGGGTGGGATCTCTGCAGAGACTCTGCTTCGGGTAACCCTTACATAATTCCTCTCATTGAGGGGGGTAGGGGGGAGCAGAGAAGGGGGTTCATTTTTTGTCACTGACCATTTTTTTTGCTTTGTTTAAACTGTATTTTACATTGATTATTTTCAATTCAACAGATAATAAACTGCTTTTCCTTTCACGCTTTTTCTTCGATTATTTTCAATTTACCTATTATTGCTTATTAACTCTTTCCTTACATCGATTGACGACTTTGCGGGTCATCAACGACCCATTTTAACTGCGCCCGTAGGAAAGAGTTTAATATAGAATGGCCGATATTTTTTCGCATCGATCAATTTTATATTTTCGCCTGAATTTTTCATCATCGTTGTAAGTCGGCTAAACAACACACACATCAAATTTTAAGCCAATTTGGTGAATTATTTCCTACATTTCTAAACACGGTGAATTTTGACCTTTTTGACCCACATGCACAGAAACCTATTGTCTTTGTAGTGTATAGATAGCTTGCGTATAATATTTAAAAGTATGAGCTCCCGTGCGGGTGGACCGGTGCGGGTGGGATCTCTGCAGAGACTCTGCTTCGGGTAACCCTTACATAATTCCTCTCATTGAGGGGGGTAGGGGGGAGCAGAGAAGGGGGTTCATTTTTTGTCACTGACCATTTTTTTTGCTTTGTTAAACTGTATTTACATTGATTATTTTCAATTCAACAGATAATAAACTGCTTTTCCTTTCACGCTTTTTCTTCGATTATTTTTCAATTTACTATTATTGCATCTTAACTCTTTCCTTGCATCGATTGACGACTTTGCGGGTCATCACGACCCATTTTAACTGCGCCCGTAGGGAAAGAGTTAACATAGAATGGCCGATATTTTTTCGCATCGATCAATTTTATATTTTCGCCTGAATTTTTCATCATCGTTGTAAGTCGGCTAAACAACACACACATCAAATTTTAAGCCAATTTGGTGAATTATTTCCTACATTTCTAAACACGGTGAATTTTGACCTTTTTGACCCACATGCACAGAACCTATTGTCTTTGTAGTGTATAGATAGCTTGCGTATATATTTAAAAGTATGAGCTCCGTGCGGGTGGACCGGTGCGGGTGGGATCTCTGCAGAGACTCTGCTTCGGGTAACCCTTACATAATTCCTCTCATTGAGGGGGGTAGGGGGGAGCAGAGAAGGGGGTTCATTTTTTGTCACTGACCATTTTTTTGCTTTGTTAAACTGTATTTACATTGATTATTTTCAATTCAACAGATAATAAACTGCTTTTCCTTTCACGGCTTTTTCTTCGATTATTTTCAATTTACCTATTATTGCTTATTAACTCTTTCCTTGCATCGATTGACGACTTTGCGGGTCATCAACGACCCATTTAAAACTGCGCCCGTAGGGAAAGAGTTAATATAGAATGGCCGATATTTTTTCGCATCGATCAATTTTATATTTTCGCCTGAATTTTTCATCATCGTTGTAAGTCGGCTAAACAACCACACACATCAAATTTTAAGCCAATTTGGTGAATTATTTCCTACATTTCTAAACACGGTGAATTTTGACCTTTTTGACCCACATGCACAGAACCTATTGTCTTTGTAGTGTATAGATAGCTTGCGTATATATTTAAAAGTATGAGCTCCCGTGCGGGTGGACCGGTGCGGGTGGGATCTCTGCAGAGACTCTGCTTCGGGTAACCCTTACATAATTCCTCTCATTGAGGGGGGTAGGGTGGAGCAGAGAAGGGGGTTCATTTTTTGTCACTGACCATTTTTTTGCTTTGTTAAACTGTATTTACATTGATTATTTTCAATTCAACAGATAATAAACTGCTTTTTCCTTTCACGCTTTTTCTTCGATTATTTTCAATTTACCTATTATTGCTTATTTAACTCTTTCCTTGCATCGATTGACGACTTTGCGGGTCATCAACGACCCATTTTAACTGCGCCCGTAGGGAAAGAGTTAATATAGAATGGCCGATATTTTTTCGCATCGATCAATTTTATATTTTCGCCTGAATTTTTCATCATCGTTGTAAGTCGGCTAAACAACACACACATCAAATTTTAAGCCAATTTGGTGAATTATTTCCTACATTTCTAAACACGGTGAATTTTGACCTTTTTGAACCCACATGCACAGAACCTATTGTCTTTGTAGTGTATAGATAGCTTGCGTATATATTTTAAAAGTATGAGCTCCCGTGCGGGTGGACCGGTGCGGGTGGGATCTCTGCAGAGACTCTGCTATCGGGTAACCCTTACATAATTCCATCTCATTGAGGGGGGTAGGGGGGGAGCAGAGAAGGGGGTTTCATTTTTTGTCACTGACCATTTTTTTGCTTTGTTAAACTGTATTTACATTGATTATTTTTCAATTCAACAGATAATAAACTGCTTTTTCCTTTCACGCTTTTTCTTCGATTATTTTTCAATTTACCTATTATTGCTTTATTAACTCTTTCCTTGCATCGATTGACGACTTTGCGGGTCATCAACGACCCATTTTAACTGCGCCCGTAGGGAAAGAGTTAATATAGAATGGCCGATATTTTTCGCATCGATCAATTTTATATTTTCGCCTGAATTTTTCATCATCGTTGTAAGTCCGCTAAACAACACACATATCAAATTTTAAGCCAATTTGGTGAATTATTTCCTACATTTCTAAACACGGTGAATTTTGACCTTTTTGACCCACATGCACAGAACCTATTGTCTTTGTAGTGTATAGATAGCTTGCGTATATATTTAAAAGTATGAGCTCCCGTGCGGGTGGACCGGTGCGGGTGGGATCTCTGCAGAGACTCTGCTTCGGGTAACCCTTACATAATTCCTCTCATTGAGGGGGGTAGGGGGGAGCAGAGAAGGGGGTTCATTTTTTGTCACTGACCATTTTTTGGCTTTGTTAAACTGTATTTACATTGATTATTTTCAATTCAACAGATAAACTGCTTTTCCTTTCACGCTTTTTCTTCGATTATTTTCAATTTACCTATTATTGCTTATTAACTCTTTCCTTACATCGATTGACCGACTTTGCGGGTCATCAACGACCCATTTTAACTGCGCCCGTAGGGAAAGAGTTAATATAGAATGGCCGATATTTTTTCGCATCGATCAATTTTTATATTTTCGCCTGAATTTTTCATCATCGTTGTAAGTCGGCTAAACAACACACACATCAAATTTTAAGCCAATTTGGTGAATTATTTCCTACATTTCTAAACACGGTGAATTTTGACCTTTTTGACCCACATGCACAGAACCTATTGTCTTTGTAGTGTATAGATAGCTGCGTATATATTTAATAAGTATGAGCTCCCCGTGCGGGTGGACCGGTGCGGGTGGGATCTCTGCAGAGACTCTGCTTCGGGTAACCCTTACATAATTCCTCTCATTGAGGGGGGGTAGGGGGGAGCAGAGAAGGGGGTTCATTTTTGTCACTGACCATTTTTTTTGCTTTGTTAAACTGTATTTACATTGATTATTTTCAATTCAACAGATAATAAACTGCTTTTCCTTTCACGCTTTTTCTTCGATTATTTTCAATTTACCTATTATTGCTTATTAACTCTTTCCTTGCATCGATTGACGACTTTGCGGGTCATCAACGACCCATTTTATCTGCGCCCGTAGGGGAAAGAGTTTAATATAGAATGGCCGATATTTTTTTCGCAATCGATCAATTTTATATTTTCGCCTGAATTTTTCATCATCGTTGTAAGTCGGCTAAACAACACACACATCAAATTTTAAGCCAATTTGGTGAATTATTTTCCTACATTTCTAAACACGGTGAATTTTGACCTTTTTGACCCACATGCACAGAACCTATTGTCTTTGTAGTGTATAGATAGCTTGCGTATATATTTAAAAGTATGAGCTCCCGTGCGGGTGGACCGGTGCGGGTGGGATCTCTGCAGAGACTCTGCTTCGGGTAAACCCTTACATAATTCCTCTCATTGAGGGGGGTAGGGGGGAGCAGAGAAGGGGGTTCATTTTTTTGTCACTGACCATTTTTTGCTTTGTTAAACTGTATTTACATTGATTTATTTTCAATTCAACAGATAAAACTGCTTTTCCTTTCACGCTTTTTCTTCGATTATTTTCAATTTACCTATTATTGCTTATTAACTCTTTCCTTACATCGATTGACGACTTTTGCGGGTCATCAACGACCCATTTTAACTGCGCCCGTAGGGAAAGAGTTAATATAGAATGGCCGATATTTTTTCGCATCGATCAATTTTATATTTTCGCCTGAATTTTTCATCATCGTTGTTGTAAGTCGGCTAAACAACACACACATCAAATTTTTTAAGCCAATTTGGTGAATTATTTCCTACATTTCTAAACACGGTGAATTTTGACCTTTTTGACCCACATGCACAGAACCTATTGTCTTTGTAGTGTTATAGATAGCTTGCGTATATATTTAAAAAGTTATGAGCTCCCGTGCGGGTGGACCGGTGCGGGTGGGATCTCTGCAGAGACTCTGCTTCGGGTAACCCTTACATAATTCCTCTCATTGAGGGGGGTAGGGGGGGAGCAGAGAAGGGGGTTCATTTTTTGTCACTGACCATTTTTTTGCTTTGTTAAACTGTATTTACATTGATTATTTTCAATTCAACAGATAATAAACTGCTTTTCCTTTCACGCTTTTTCTTCGATTATTTTCAATTACCTATTATTGCTTATTAAACTCTTTCCTTACCTTACATAGATTGACGACTTTGCGGGTCATCAACGACCCATTTTAACTGCGCCCGTAAGGGAAAGAGTTAATATAGAATGGCCGATATTTTTTCGCATCGATCAATTTTATATTTTCGCCTGAATTTTTCATCATCGTTGTAAGTCGGCTAAACACCACACATCAAATTTTAAGCCAATTTGGTGAATTATTTCCTACATTTCTAAACACGGTGAATTTTGACCTTTTTGACCCACATGCACAGAACCTATTGTCTTTGTAGTGTATAGATAGCTTGCGTATATATTTAAAAGTATGAGCTCCCGTGCGGGTGGACCGGTGCGGGTGGGATCTCTGCAGAGACTCTGCTTCGGGTAACCCTTACATAATTCCTCTCATTGAGGGGGGCAGGGGGGAGCAGAGAAGGGGGTTCATTTTTTGTCACTGACCATTTTTTTGCTTTGTTTAAACTGTATTTACATTGATTATTTTCAATTCAACAGATAATAAACTGCTTTTCCTTTCACGCTTTTTCTTCGATTATTTTCAATTTACCTATTATTGCTTATTAACTCTTTCCTTACATCGATTGACGAACTTTGCGGGTCATCAACGACCCATTTTAACTGCGCCCGTAGGGAAAGAGTTAATATAGAATGGCCGATATTTTTTCGCATCGATCAATTTTATATTTTCGCCTGAATTTTTCATCATCGTTGTAAGTCGGCTAAACAACACACACATCAAATTTTAAGCCAATTTGGTGAATTATTTCCTACATTTCTAAACACGGTGAATTTTGACCTTTTTGACCCACATGCACAGAACCTATTGTCTTTGTAGTGTATAGATAGCTTGCGTATATATTTAAAAAGTATGAGCTCCCGTGCGGGTGGACCGGTGCGGGTGGGATCTCTGCAGAGACTCTGCTTCGGGTAACCCTTACATAATTCCTCTCATTGAGGGGGGTAGGGGGGAGCAGAGAAGGGGGTTCATTTTTTGTCACTGACCATTTTTTTGCTTTGTTAAACTGTATTTACATTGATTATTTTCAATTCAACAGATAATAAACTGCTTTTCCTTTCACGCTTTTTCTTCGATTATTTTCAATTTACCTATTATTGCTTATTAACTCTTTCCTTACATCGATTGACGACTTTGCGGGTCATCAACGACCCATTTTAACTGCGCCCGTAGGGAAAGAGTTAATATAGAATGGCCGATATTTTTTCGCATCGATCAATTTTATATTTTCGCCTGAATTTTTCATCATCGTTGTAAGTCGGCTAAACAACACACATATCAAATTTTAAGCCAATTTGGTGAATTATTTCCTACATTTCTAAACACGGTGAATTTTGACCTTTTGACCCACATGCACAGAACCTATTGTCTTTGTAGTGTATAGATAGCTTGCGTATATATTTAAAAGTATGAGCTCCCGTGCGGGTGGACCGGTGCGGGTGGGATCTCTGCAGAGACTCTGCTTCGGGTAACCCTTACATAATTCCTCTCATTGAGGGGGGTAGGGGGGAGCAGAGAAGGGGGTTCATTTTTTGTCACTGACCATTTTTTTGCTTTGTTAAACTGTATTTACATTGATTATTTTCAATTCAACAGATAATAAACTGCTTTTCCTTTCACGCTTTTTCTTCGATTATTTTCAATTTACCTATTATTGCTTATTAACTCTTTCCTTACATCGATTGACGACTTTGCGGGTCATCAACGACCCATTTTAACTGCGCGCCCGTAGGGAAAGAGTTAATATAGAATGGCCGATATTTTTTCGCATCGATCAATTTTATATTTTCGCCTGAATTTTTCATCATCGTTGTAAGTCGGCTAAACAACACACATCAAATTTTAAGCCAATTTGGTGAATTATTTCCTACATTTCTAAACACGGTGAATTTTGACCTTTTTGACCCACATGCACAGAACCTATTGTCTTTGTAGTGTATAGATAGCTTGCGTATATATTTAAAAGTATGAGCTCCCGTGCGGGTGGACCGGTGCGGGTGGGATCTCTGCAGAGACTCTGCTTCGGGTAACCCTTACATAATTCCTCTCATTGAGGGGGGTATGGGGAGCAGAGAAGGGGGTTCATTTTTTGTCACTGACCATTTTTTTTGCTTTGTTAAACTGTATTTACATTGATTATTTTCAATTCAACAGATAAACTGCTTTTCCTTTCACGCTTTTTCTTCGATTATTTTCAATTTACCTATTATTGCTTATTAACTCTTTCCTTACATCGATTGACGACTTTGCGGGTCATCAACGACCCATTTTAACTGCGCCCGTAGGGAAAGAGTTAATATAGAATGGCCGATATGTTTTCGCATCGATCAATTTTATATTTTCGCCTGAATTTTTCATCATCGTTGTAAGTCGGCTAAACAACACACACATCAAATTTTAAGCCAATTTGGTGAATTATTTCCTACATTTCTAAACACGGTGAATTTTGACCTTTTTGACCCACATGCACAGAACCTATTGTCTTTGTAGTGTATAGATAGCTTGCGTATATATTTAAAAGTATGAGCTCCCGTGCGGGTGGACCGGTGCGGGTGGGATCTCTCTGCAGAGACTCTGCTTCGGGTAACCCTTACATAATTCCTCTCATTGAGGGGGGTAGGGGGGGAGCAGAGAAGGGGGTTCATTTTTTGTCACTGACCATGTTTTTGCTTTGTTAAACTGTATTTACATTGATTATTTTCAATTCAACAGATAATAAACTGCTTTTCCTTTCACGCTTTTTCTTCGATTATTTCAATTTACCTATTATTGCTTATTAACTCTTTCCTTGCATCGATTGACGACTTTGCGGGTCATCAACGACCCATTTTAACTGCGCCCGTAGGGAAAGAGTTAATATAGAATGGCCGATATTTTTTCGCATCGATCAATTTTATATTTTCGCCTGAATTTTTCATCATCGTTGTAAGTCGGCTAAACAACACACACATCAAATTTTAAGCCAATTTGGTGAATTATTTCCTACATTTCTAAACACGGTGAATTTTGACCTTTTTGACCCACATGCACAGAACCTATTGTCTTTGTAGTGTATAGATAGCTTGCGTATATATTTAAAAGTATGAGCTCCCGTGCGGGTGGACCGGTGCGGGTGGGATCTCTGCAGAGACTCTGCTTCGGGTAACCCTTACATAATTCCTCTCATTGAGGGGGGTAGGGGGGAGCAGAGAAGGGGGTTCATTTTTTGTCACTGACCATTTTTTTGCTTTGTTAAACTGTATTTACATTGATTATTTTCAATTCAACAGATAAACTGCTTTTCCTTTCACGCTTTTTCTTCGATTATTTTCAATTTACCTATTATTGCTTATTAACTCTTTCCTTACATCGATTGACGACTTTGCGGGTCATCAACGACCCATTTTAACTGCGCCCGTAGGGAAAGAGTTAATATAGAATGGCCGATATTTTTTCGCATCGATCAATTTTATATTTTCGCCTGAATTTTTCATCATCGTTGTAAGTCGGCTAAACAACACACACATCAAATTTTAAGCCAATTTGGTGAATTATTTCCTACATTTCTAAACACGGTGAATTTTGACCTTTTTGACCCACATGCACAGAACCTATTGTCTTTGTAGTGTATAGATAGCTTGCGTATATATTTAAAAGTATGAGCTCCCGTGCGGGTGGACCGGTGCGGGTGGGATCTCTGCAGAGACTCTGCTTCGGGTAAACCCTTACATAATTCCTCTCATTGAGGGGGGTAGGGGGGGAGCAGAGAAGGGGGTTCATTTTTTGTCACTGACCATTTTTTGCTTTGTTAAACTGTATTTACATTGATTATTTTCAATTCAACAGATAATAAACTGCTTTTCCTTTCACGCTTTTTCTTCGATTATTTTCAATTTACCTATTATTGCTTATTAACTCTTTCCTTACATCGATTGACGACTTTGCGGGTCATCAACGACCCATTTTAACTGCGCCCGTAGGGAAAGAGTTAATATAGAATGGCCGATATTTTTTCGCATCGATCAATTTTATATTTTCGCCTGAATTTTTCATCATCGTTGTAAGTCGGCTAAACAACACACACATCAAATTTTAAGCCAATTTGGTGAATTATTTCCTACATTTCTAAACACGGTGAATTTTGACCTTTTTGACCCACATGCACAGAACCTATTGTCTTTGTAGTGTATAGATAGCTTGCGTATATATTTAAAAGTATGAGCTCCCGTGCGGGTGGACCGGTGCGGGTGGGATCTCTGCAGAGGACTCTGCTTCGGGTAACCCTTACATAATTCCTCTCATTGAGGGGGGTAGGGGGGAGCAGAGAAGGGGGTTCATTTTTTGTCACTGACCATTTTTTTGCTTTGTTAAACTGTATTTACATTGATTATTTTCAATTCAACAGATAATAAACTGCTTTTCCTTTCACGCTTTTTCTTCGATTATTTTCAATTTACCTATTATTGCTTATTAACTCTTTCCTTACGGCTGAAAAACATCAAAAATTGAACGACCACGTTGTTCTATTGATATCTCTTGAAATAACCAATAACTGTTGCGAAAGCTATACATTTTCTGGAAGCCCAATAAACCGGCTTTTACTTGTTCTTTTAAATTCCCCGAACAAAACACATTATGTTAATATAAATTTAGCATTAATTATCATAAAATCAGGTTGAAAAATTTACATTTTTCCAGAAAAGGCCATCTTGCACGCCCGCATAGCATCTTGAAAACTCAAAATGCCACCAATCGCAGAGTTGTTTATGAAATCAAATCAAACTTGGCGTGTGCGTGGGATTTTAAATGTTCCTGGCGCTTGTCGATTTCAATTTTTAATCTTGCGTTACCGTGTGCCGTGTTTTTCGATTGACGACTTTGCGGGTCATCAACGACCCATTTTAACTGCGCCCGTAGGGAAAGAGTTAACAGTCTTTTTAAAATTCATTTTAACTTACACGCTTAAATTTTCCTTATTAATATATATTTCAGTATTAAGTCCACTATTGACACCATCCATCAGATCTTGAAAGCGTTTTCCACTGTACAGCTGCTGTTTACAGTTTCAAATTAACCCGCCAAATTCACTCGAGAGTTAGAACGTCTGCGACTGGGCTCGGGGACAGGTAGTTTCCATATATGGAAGTTGGGGACACGTTTGTACCATATATGGTAGTGTCATTTCATCTCGCTCTTGACGATGAAAAATCCAAGAGATCCTACCCTCCTAATTTTAGGATTATCCAGGGCGTGTTACGTCATAATATCTTAATATTATGTTATAATATCTTAATATTATGTCATAATATCTTAATATTATAATCCTTCCAACTGCCGCGCGGTAAGCCGCGCGGCAGTTGGAAGGATTGGGTCAAGTAAACATGGCGGTTCAAACTCAAATACTTTACACGAAGATTTGCAAGTCAAATTGTGGAGGATTTCAAGGTATCGTACTCTAAACTCTTGTATTATAGTTAAGCAAGTTTATTGAACATTAAGGCGCGACAAATAAATGGATTATGTTAACAATCGCATGTTGAAACAACTTTTTAATACTCGCATCGAGCCTGTCCTAAAGCCCGTGCCTAAACTTCTTCTGCTTGTGTTAATTATGTTCAATAAATTCGTCTAGGTTCTCGCCTGGTGAACTAGAAGAACTTAAAATAGAATAATCGTCGTCAAATGAACGCTAAACAACGAAACTCGTTGTTATTGCCTACAAAACAACAATGACGTGGCTATTTCTCCAACTTTGACTCACTATTTCTCGTTAACTAAAGAGAACTACGTTATAATATTTCAGGGTTAGCTAATTGTGGTAATATGTTTCATACGAACACAACTTGTTGTTGGACTAGAGTTCCCCTTTAACATTTTTGAAGGGTTTGTCACCAATTAACAAAGGGAAAAGTGGACCCAAGTTGTCCTGCAATAGCGCTTCGTCTCGTTTCTAAAAATAGATAACATTAAAGCGCGCGAAGCGTTATGGGATTGAAAGCGGACAAACATTTCACAACACTATGGAGAAGACAGGTGCTACAAAGCATTACTCGTGGGGTATTTGTCGATCAGATTCACGTTACCCTGATAAATTACCGCCAGGAACCAGCTTTATACGTTTTGCTAAGCCTGGGAAGGACACAGAATCTATGACTGATTGTGAAAAGGACCAACAAAAGCAAAAACAGAGACTGCGAAAAGGTGGGTTCATGCTTGTGGGAGAAAGCATTTTAGTAAAGTTGGCCAAATAAAAAGAGACAATTACATTTGTTCTTTGCATTTCGTTGGGGGAAAAGGACCGACTGATGAAAATCCATACCCATTACTGGCATCTCTTACTGATGAAGATCAAACCAGGAGATTGATCACGAAAAGGAAAGCTCCAACAATAAAGGTTAATTGGACGCCGAAATGTAAAAATGCACTTGAGCTTTCCGAAGAAAATGATAAGTTTCCTGATGAGTCAGATTTTACAAGAACTCACTTCTCTACTGGTGATCAAGCTGCTGTTGTAGATTATGTTGTGGATGATCATAAAAGTCACGAAACTACAACTTTAAATCAAGTTCACAAAGAAACACAGACAGTTTATGATAAATATGTTCTTGGTGCCACAGTTGAGTTAATGATTGTTAAAATTCAAGTTCTAACTGAGAGTTCGCCTAATCCATCCAGCAAATGTACGAAAAGTTGTCATGAAAGTAGAAATCCTATGAGTCCAGATGTTACACTTGCCAATGACAAGAAAACAAAATATTTATCGGTTTATATCCCCAGCAATTTGAGATATTATACGAATTTCTTGGGAATTTCTTGGCCATTTGATATACTGGGATGGTCCAAAATCAACACCAATAAAGCCCAGCTCATCTGCTAGTGACAGATCAAAACTTACCTTAAAAGAGGAGTTGTTTATCACATTGCTTAGATTGCGTAGGGGATTCAACATTTTTACCATTGCACATATGTACGAACCATTTTGGAAAAATCCAAAATAGCTTGTTTCCGCAAAATTCAAAGAAAATAACGAAAATACTTAAATTGCTTTCTTACCATAGAAAAAAGTGCTTTTATGCAAACAAATACTCAGACAAAATAACAGTTTACATTTGAACACTGCAATATTGAAGAGTCTTTCCTATATTGCAAAATTCTTAAAATGTGGTCATTGAAATAATAGGGTTGTCAGAATTTCTGCCTACCCTATAATTTAAGTGATAGCAAAATCTTCAAAAATGCAGTTATTGAAATTATAGGGTTGTCAGAATTTCTGCCTACCCTATAATTTACAGTCAGAAAAATCGTAAAAATTAGGTAATTGAAATGATAGGGTTGTCAGAATTTCTGCCTACCCTATTATAATTTAACAGTTAGCGAAATCTGAAAAATTGAAGTCATTCAAATCATAGGGTTGTCAGAATTTCTGCCTACCCTATAATTTACAGTCAGCAAAATCGTAAAAATGAGGTAATTGAAATTATAGGGTTGTCAGAATTTCTGCCTACCCTATAATTTAACAGTTAGCGAAATCTGAAAAATTGAAGTCTACCCTATAATTTACAGTCAGCAAAATCGTAAAAATGAGGTAATTGAAATTATAGGGTTGTCAGAATTTCTGCCTAACCTATAATTTAGGAGTTAGCAAAATCTTTAAAACACAGAACTTATTGAAATGATAGGGTTGTCAGAATTTCTGCCTACCCTATAGTTTAAAGCAAAATCTTAAGAAATTAGGTCATTGAAATGATATGGTCGTCAGAATTTCTGCCAACCCTATCATTTAACAGTTATCGAAATCGTAAAAATGAGGTAATTGAAATTATAGGGTTGTCAGAATTTCTGCCTACCCTATAATTTAAGAGTTAACAAAATCTTTAAAAGACAGAACTAATTTGAAATAATAGGGTTGTCAGAATTTCTGCCTACCCTATAGATTAAGAGTTAGCAAAATCTTCAAAAATGCAGTTATTGAAATTATAGGGTTGTCAGAATTTCTGCCTACCCTATACTTTAAAGCATAATCTTAAGAAATTAGGTCATTGAAATCATAGGGTTGTCATAATTTCTGCCTACAACTTAAGAGTTCGCCAAATCTTTAAAAATGCAGTCATTGAAATGAAGTTTGGTGGTGAGAACAAGAACAGGTCAAACGTGTAAACCCAGAAAAACCCCATGGAAACCATTACTTTCAAAGACAATCCCTCAGTTTTCTGCGAGTTTCAAAACGAGAATCCTCAGTGCCCAGCACTATAAGTAAACAATATTATTATTTGGGTGATAAAAAGATAACTTACATGTATTATTATCAATATTATCACCCAGCAAATCGATTAACAGGAGTCGTATAACAATAGTAAACTCCTGTTTACTTTATTATGGATTAGTTAAAAGCTATATTATATTATATATTATATTATATTATATTATATTATATTATATCATGTCATGTCATGTCATGTCATGTCATGTCATGTCATGTCATGTCATGTCATGTCATGTCATGTCATGTCATGTCATGTCATGTCATGTCATGTCATGTCATGTCATGTCATGTCATGTCATGTCATGTCATGTCATGTCATGTCATGTCATGTCATATTATATTATATTATATTATATTATATTATATTACAGTACTGCCTAGAAGTAACCTAACGAAAACCTAGGTTCAACCTCGGTGCAACCTGCAGGTTGTTCCTAGGTGGCAACCTAGGTTTAACCTTACCGCAAGCAAGCGCGGTTCGCATGTCGGAGATTATACGACACGTTCGGGAATGAGTCGCTTTTTCCGAAGTTTGGCGTCCTTTGTGACTTTGGCCATTTGAGAAAACTGCGTCATACCATAAGGTTAGAACCTTATGGTATGACGCAGTTTTATCAAATGGCAAAAGTCGAACGCGTCTTTTATCGCTAAGGCATTCAAACAGAACAACAGCCTCTTTATTTTGTTTGGTTCTCGAACAAAGTGGCAATAACCCGAATTGCCATGCCTCCAACCAAGCTGCTCGCGTCTGACTCGACGAGTTGTTGATTGTGAGACATCAACGCCGCATTCATCCGCTAGTTTGATCTTTATTTATTTTCAGCAGATGTTAATTCGTCATTCCCTTTCATCGTTTCCTCGATGAACTTCAAGTGTTCCTTTTTCAAAAGCGGTTTTCTTCAACTCCGTGGGGCATCTCGTAGATTCCCACCATTTCGTCGATACCGAAAAAAACTTACAGCCGATCTCGATGTTTGAATTCAAGGATGTTCACTATTTTTGTTATTGGAACTGATGAAGACCAAAGCGAAACAATTCGTTCCCTGGCCTATATATTGCGATAATGGCAAGCGCGGTTCGCATGTCGAAATTATACGACACGTTCGGGAACGAGTCGCTTTTTCCGAAATTTGGCGTCCTTTGTGACTTTGGCCATTTGAGAAAACTGCGTCAAACCATAAGGTTCTAACCTTATGGTATGACGCAGTTTTCTCAAATGGCCAAAGTCACAAAGGACGCCAAATTTCGGAAAAAGCGACTCGTTCCCGAACGTGTCGTATAATTAACAATTAGACAACGAGAACGAGTTGTCTATGAGCAGATAGTCAACGAGGGGGAAGCCCGAGTTGACTATCAGCTCATAGACAACGAGGGCGAGTTGTCTAATTGTTTTAGTATCAACCATAAACAACCTTTTTAACATTGTTCCAAATTTTCAGATAGTTTTACCTTTTTGTTTGTAGAAGTCTCCCCATTCAAAATGTAGAGTTGCTCGAAGACACATGATAAACAATCGCTCACAAAAAACGAGATTGTAATTACTTTGTTTCACATTTGGTATAGATATACTCCATAGGAATAAGCGAATTCATTTTCTTATTCTAAAATGTCAAACTGAACAATTTTCCATTACTTTCGGGCCAATGTTTTCATGATTTCATCACTCGTATATAAATTTTAGCGGACGCCATGTTTGGACTAGATTCCAGGTTTGGCCGTGCAGCTTGAATATGTCGTGGCTTCTGATTGGTCAGGATGGAATATTCTAGCATAAGAAGGTTTGTGATTGGGTAACGCTACTCACCGTCTATCACCAATAGACAGTGAGTAGCTCAGCCAATCAGAATGCCGAATTTGTAATAGACCACTAGTTGGTTGATACTAATTTCCGACATGCGAACCGCTCTTGCCATTATCGCAATATATAGGCCAGGGAACGAATTGTTTCGCTTTGGTCTTCATCAGTTCCGATAACAAAAATAGTTAACATCCTTGAATTCAAACATCGAGATCGGCTGTAAGTTTTTTTCGGTATCGACGAAATGGTGGGAATCTACGAGATGCGCCACGGAGTTGAAGAAAACCGCTTTTGAAAAAGGAACACCTGAAGTTCATCGAGGAAACAATGAAAGCGAATGACGAATTAACATCTGCTGAAAATAAATAAAGATCAAACTAGCGGATTAATGCGGCGTTGATGTCTCACAATCAACAGCTCGTCGAGTCAGACGCGAGCAGCTTGGTTGGAGGCATGGAAATTCGGGTTATTGCCACTTTGTTCGAGAACCAAACAAAATAAAGAGGCTGTTGTTCTGTTTGAATGCCTTAGCGATAAAAGACGCGTTCGAGGACGTAATTTTTAGGGACGAGACTAGTGTCCAAATTCAACTGAATATGCACGTCCATTGTCACATGTTTTTTATGTCATGCACTTGCCTAGTTCTCGTAGACACGCATGGCACACACTGCACTTAAACTTAGCGTGTTGTAAGCGTGTTCTAAGTACACGTAGGCGTGTTCTAAATACACATAGGCGTGTTGTAAACACACGTGAGCGTGTTGTTGACGTGTTGTGATATGTTAGACGTGTTGCGCCGTGTTGTAACAACACGTCGCCAGAACACACTAACGTGTTGTTACAACATAACATGCGTTACAACACGCATGCAACACGGCTTGCTACACACAAAGCGTGTTGCAAATCAGTTAAAAACACACTGACGTGTAAAAAGTCAGACATTTTGTAACACACTATGCGTGTAAAATGGCCAGCGGAAAACACCAGGGTCTTCGTAGGGACGCGTCACGAACCTTTTTCTTTTTTGCTGAGACCATCTGATGAAGTATCCTTTCGAAAATCGTCCACAACGTCAAAGCGAAATGCCGAATTTTAGTGAACTCATCAAAAAGTTAACGGCAGAAGGTTTGGAGGAAGTTTCAAATAAGCTACAAGGTCAGTTAATCAGTTATTATTGTGTATTTTTGTGACAGTAATATATTTTTTGTTAAAATTCTTTCTGCCAATTGTGAGGACAAAAGAAGCATTTCAGCTAATACTTTAATAGTAATTGTTTGTTTTTCCATTTACGCAAACGTTGTGAACAGGCATTTGAATACTTAAACTTTTATTTTTGCAATTTTGCCTCGAAAAATTCATGTGAATTGACAGCAAGGCTTGGGCACAGAATAAGTATTGAGGCTTGGGCAAATATTAAGCTATGTTGTTCTGTTTCTTTTTTGCGATTTTCAGGCGGCACAGGTTTTGTATTTTATATGTTTTGTTATTGATATTTGTTGTTTATTTTTGCTTAATCTGTTTTTAATTGAGTGCACTTGTTAAAATGTAAAACGTAAAATGAAGGATTTTAGCACTGTATGCTGCTTATACATGTACTTAAAAATTAGACTTGGCAATATTCATTGTTTCAAATTTATTTTGGAAGAAAGAAAAAGTAACTATATCAATGATACCACTATATCTTAGATGAGGAAATCGAAAAGGCAACACTTGACCTTCTGACAACACACGAAACCAAATCAAACTATAACTATTAGTGTTATTATATTATATTATATTATATTATTATATATTATATTATATTATATTATTATATATTACTATATATTATTATATATTATTATATATTATTATATTATATTATATTATATTATATTGTTATATATTACTATATATTATTATATATTATTATATATTATTATATTATATTATATTATATTATATTATATTATTATATATATTATTATATATTATTACGGTAGTACTGCAGTAGCTAGTGTTTGAGCAAAACTTGTGCCCAGACTCTACCCTCTGTTTGGATTTACTAGATTGGTACCTAAAAGCAACAAAGACAACAACTACTATTCATGTAAGTTATTTTTTATTTCATTAATAGTTTACTGACTATTTAAAACAGATTTTGTCGTAATTTGTAAATCCAAATAGAGGGTGGGGTCTGGGTACGAGATTTGCTCAAACTAGCTAGTACTAATAATATATAATATAATATATACAGTAATATAATATAATATAATATAATATAATATAATATAATATAATATATAATATATAATAATAATATATAATAATATATAATAATATATAATAATATATAATAATATATAATAATATATAATAATATATAATAATATATAATATGTGATGTAATGTAATATAATATAATAGTTTGATAACATAATTATACATTTTCTTTTACATCTAATGAACTCTGAAACTAGTATACAAATGACTGCAGATTAATATCAGATTTTCCGGTCCAAAAATTTGGAACACCATTGACGAGACTTTCAAATCTTTATGCAAAAGTTCTTTTAAAAGAAAATTAAAAGTCCAGCTAATTATCTTGTACTAATATTTGGACTAGTTAGCTGCTCTAAGTTGTAATTGTAATTATATCAGATAATTAATAATGAACTCTCTACCATATATTATTCTATTATGTATTCTATCCTAAAAAATGTAACTTTTTAATGACCACCTGTCTCGATTAGCCGGCCCTATATATGGTTATTACATGTGGTCATGATGCACATATAATTTATTAAAGGTGCCGTCCACTCCGTTCTGCGCATGTCCCCGTTTCTGTTTACATCGTTTGTTTACATTGCATTATATAAACATTGAACAAGAAGTATTGCGGATTTGTTTCCCACGCTTGAGCTTTTCGCCTAAAAAAACGTGTTATAAGAAGCTGTTCTGTTCCTAAATGTGGATAATATATTTAACTACGTACTACTCGTGCCTTTGCCACCTTTGACGAATACTCGCTTTCGAAGTGTCGCAATTCTATTCCATTGAAGTTTGTTGACATATGGGGTCCCGCACGTTTGAAATATCACACATGCACAGAACGGAGTGGACGCGGCACCTTTAACATCTTTGTATTTCAATGCATTTGAATTTCCTTTTGTGCATTAAATCTACTACTAATACTACTACTACATACCACTACTGAGTGAAGCTATAAACAGCTGCAATTTATTGAATATAATGTAGCAGCAAATAAATAAAGCAAAAAATCATTCATTTTTTATGATGAGGTGTACCTGAACATTATTTCAATAGGTGAAAGTCAAAGTAAAGTGTAGTAAACTTGAATGTCAGAAAGATATATCCATTTTAAGAATCAACCGGGACCAATTACCGGTATGAAAAAGGCCTTGGCTAGGAATTTAACTTGCAACCTCTGGATTTCTAGACCAACACTCTGCAGACACATGCAGCTACAGAAGCCTTTAAATTGGCATGTGCAATATGGTGCAAGGCATCGGAGTTGCATTTTTCAAAACTGGTACTGGTTGTCATGTGTCTTAAAATGTATATCTTTCTGTCACTGGAGTTTACTATACACCTTACTTTAACTGTCATCTACAGACAACATGCCAAATATATTATTATCCTTAAAGTTAAATAAGGTCATGTACTCATGTTTACTTTAAAAATTAATAATGTGCATGTGTATCAAGTCAGTAAATTTAAAAAAAACTTGCAGTTAGGCCTACCTAAGGGTTGGGGAGATGCTGGAGCCATTGAACTACATGGACTGCAGTCGGGATATAATATAAGTATATTATAGTGTACTGTATTAAAGTATAATACTATATACAGTAATAAGGTTTAATATATAGTATATATAATATAAGTTACCACATTTAGTAACTGACAGACTGGCTGACGCTTTGTCCATTTTAAATATTTTAATAAACTTACATCCAATATTGTTCCACTTATTGATGCAGAGTCATTAATTTGCAGCAAGGAGTGAAGGAGATCCACCCAGTCCAGTATTTATAACAACGCTCTGTGTTTGATCACTCAAATCTGCGACCAGAATCGAACAAGCCTTCTATGTCGACAGAGTGCGTGTATTCACCAGTCCAACTGTCATAATATTAGTGAGGAGTGCTTGCATATATTGGCAGTGAGATGCTCACAATGCCAATCATAATTAGTTCAATTACTGTGATTGGTCAGGAAAGAGAGAGAAATGAGAAGAAATCAAAAAAACAAAATCTCCATTGTTTCGAGACTCCATTGTTTGAATTTATTTTTAAAATTTCAAAGACTCCATTGTTTCAAGGGGGAGGGGCTTCCCCTTTTATGCGAGCACTGGCGAAGAAACACTCAACGCTACACTGAAGGATGCTGTTTTGATGGAGATAAGGCGCACAAAGAAAGTTACCAGCCCAAACAAAGAAAGTTACCAGGCCAAACAAAGAAAGTAACCAGGCCAAACAAACTGGGATTGAACTTTGACATTTGAAACTAATAGATTATATTATTTGCTGCAATTATATTAAAATTTGCATCAAAACCTCATTTTGTTTTATGTGAAGCAGAACACGCCTTTAGAACGGAACACGCCAGCTCACAACACGTCTGTCGTGTAGAACACGCTTTTAGAGATCGGCAACACACAAAGCGTGTCCGAGCTGCAACACGCCAAGTGTGTCACGTTAAAATCTTGCAACACGCCAAACGTGTTAATTTACAACACGCCAAACGTGTTAATTTGCAACACGCACTTTTGTCCCCTATAACAACACGCCAATTTGGGGTGCGTGTTCTAAAAACATGTTGCGTGTTATCATAACACGTCATAGTGTGTTCTTACAACACACATAAATTTGGAACACGCTGCCGTGTTCAACACGCTTTTAGCGTGTTGAAAATTGGCGTGTTGTTACAACACACTTAAATCTTGACAACGTGCTCTAGCAACACGCTTCCACATACAACACGCTTGTATTACAACACGCTAAAGCCGTGTTCAACACGTTTGGCGTGTTGATATAGGGGACAAAAATGCGTGTTCTTACAACACGTTTGGTTTTCTAGTGTGTCACTGGCAAACTGAAGTTGAACAATGACCCGCTTCAACGTCGAACTTCTCATGTACCGAACATTAGGTTCAACCATGAACTGATTAATATTAATATCAAAATATTATCGCAAGGCATAATGAATATTCTTGTAACGAATACCTAAACGCAGCGCGCAGGTCAATATATTATTCTCGTTAAAGCGGCTTTTTGTTTCAATTCGTATTTGGTTCGTATTTTACCGACAGCCATCAATTTA
>JAYKKM010000471.1:77500-232500 GCA_035772405.1 Chrysogorgia sp. JL179-B06
CTTAAATTTCCTTCATTTGATGTTAATTTCCTTCAAAAGCGCGATTGAATACTATCAATTCGAAAACTCCTGCAAACTCCATTATGTTTCGTCGTTTCGCCTGCCTCAAACTCAAAATCGTTTCGTGATTGCTTTTTTCAACACTAAGCGCTGTTTGGAACTTTGACAATAACCGATCAAGACAAAGTGCTGTGAAAAAAGTGCTGTGTTTTTGTCAATAACCAGCGAATTATCACTCAGCGTGTTTCGGTGCTCCATTTTTCTCGACGGGACGGCATGAATTGTTTCACTATATATAAGACCTGTTTCAAACGTCAAACTTATGTGCCAAACCTAATAGATATACGACCGAAAAAAAACAGTTTGTCTAGACTTTTCGCTGTAAGGCGAGCTCGAAACATGAAACTTGATACGCACGGCGCAGTCCTCCTCACAATGATATAAACGTGTTATGTTCGGCCATAACATACTGTAGCTCGGCGTAGGCGGTGTAGAAATTCAAATGAATATTCTAAGAAGTTGGTAAACTGCCGAAATCGTGTGTAATAGGTCTAACGTTTCGCTCGTACTTCGTCAGTTTACATTTCATATACTCTGGCGAAGGGCCTTCGCTCGAAACGTTACATACGATTTCGGCCAGTTTACCAAATTCGATTTTACTCTTCACAGGTCGCGCGCGGTAAAATACCGAAATTGTCAAGATGGACGGACAACGTGATGATAAATATATGGGTTGCGAGTCGATAACAAAATTAAAATGCACCACTTGCTTGTTACCAACATGCAATCGATGCGCTTTACCGGAGCTAAATCAAGAAGTCCACGGATGGCAGGCTGGGAAGGCAAAATGTATAAGGTTTTTGCAATACTTCTTACAGTATTTGCTCATGCATGTCAGAGAGAATATTGACGCTCTATGATAATTATCTAATGTGTATTTTGAATCTATTGTTCGGAAACAAAAATTATGGGAAAATGCGGACAAACATGAATATCGATATATCGCGTGATCACGTTATTTTTACGATTTCGCTGATTGTTAAAGTATAAGGTAGACAGACTTAAATTATAGGGTAGCCAGAAATTCTGACAACCCTATCATTTCAATGACCTCATTTTTAAAGATTTTGCTCACTTAAATTATAGGGTAGGTAGAAATTCTGACAACCCTATCATTTCAATGACCTCATTTTTTAAGATTTTGCTAACTGTTAAATTATAGGGCAGGCAGAAATTCTGACAACCCTATCATTTCAATGACCTCATTTTTTAAGATTTTGCTCACTTAAATTATAGGGTAGGCAGAAATTCTGACAATCCTATCATTTCAATGACCTCATTTTTTAAGATTTCGCTAACTGTTAAATTATAGGGTAGGCAGAAATTCTGACAACCCTATTATTTCAATGACCTCATTTTTTAAGATTTTGCTAACTGTTAAATTATAGGGTAGGCAGAAATTCTGACAACCCTATCATTTCAATGACCTCATTTTTTAAGATTTTTCTAACTGTTAAATTATAGGGTAGGCAGAAATTCTGACAACCCTATCATTTCAATGACCTCATTTTTTAAGATTTTGCTCACTTAAATTATAGGGTAGGCAGAAATTCTGACAACCCTATTATTTCAATGACCTATTTGTTTAAGATTTGCTCTCTTAAATTATAGGGTAGGCAGAAATTCGTCTGACAACCCTATAATTTCAATGACTGCATTTTTTAAGATTTTGCTCACTTGAATTATAGGGTAGGCAGAAATTCTGACAACCCTATAATTTCAATGACTGCATTTTTTAAGATTTTTCTCACTTAAATTATAGGGTAGGCAGAAATTCTGACAACCCTATAATTTCAATGACTGCATTTTTTAAGATTTTGCTCACTTAAACTATAGGGTAGGCAGAAATTCTGACAACCATATAATCTGAATGACCTCAATTTTTATGACTTCGTTAACTGTTAAATTATAGGGTAGGCAGAAATTCTGACAACCCTATTATTTCAATGACCTAATTTTTTAAGATTTTGCTAACACTTAAATTATAGGGTAGGCAGAAATTCTGACAACCCTATAATTTCAATGACAGCATTTTAAATATTTTGCTCACTTAAATTATAGGGTAGGCAGAAATTCTGATAACCCTATAATTTCAATGACAGCATTTTTTAAGATTTTGCTCACTTAAACTATAGGGTAGGTAAAAATTCTGACAACCATATAATCTGAATGACCTCAATTTTTAAGACTTCGTTAACTGTTAAATTATAGGGTAGGCAGAAATTCTGACAACCCTATTATTTCAATGACCTAATTTTTAAGATTTTGCTAACACTTCAATTATAGGGTAGGCAGAAATTCTGACAACCCTATCATTTCAATAACTGCGTTTTAAAGATTTTGCTAACTCTTAAATTATAGGGTAGGCAGAAATTCTGACAACCCTATCATTTCAATCCTTGAAGGACTGTTAGCATGAAATGATTATTTATATGGACAATTTTGTTTTACTTCAAGCGATTGCTAATTTATAGAGAGAAAACTGAAATTTTGCGATAAATTTGGATAAAACCCGTTTTTCTGCAAGATATTAAAAAAAAACTTAAAATTGACTTTCCATTTCACAAATTATTGATTTTTTTACATTTAAAGTGTAAATATTAAAACAGTTAACACAAATATGAAAAATAAATTAAAAAATTGCCAGTTACTTCGGTAAATATTTAATTCAAGCGAAATATAGGGTTTTGTGTAAATACAATTTTGACAATAAATGGCATAAAATGAAGGTTTTTGTGATATTTCAACTTCGTATATTTGAAATTTCCTAAATTTTGGATTTTTTTTCGAATTTTGTAAACAAATTTAGTAAATTATGCAAAATATTGAAATTATAGTCGAAAACAGTACTTTGGATTTTTCCAATATTGTTTGGAACGCGTTGTTAGTGAAAAGTTTGTGCGGAGAATGTTTACAACTTGGATTATGTATCTGTATCACCACTTCAAAGATCACAAGTTTTCAGAAAAGTTTTCAGAAAATTTAAGAACATCCGTTGCTCCATAGATTGTACTGAGTTTTTTTGTAAAATGCCCAGAGATTATTCACAGCTGCAAGGCAACACTTACTCTTCGTACAAGCATCATACCACGATGAAGTGCTTGATCGCAGTCAATCCCAATGGGGCAGCCTGCTTTGTATCCGATTTATTCGAAGGTAGCATAGATGGTGTTGAAATTTTCAAGGAGTGTGGTATACTTGATCATATAAATCCTGGTGATCTTATCTTGGTTGACAAAGGTTTTACAATTCAACACTTACTGTTGTCAAAGCAAGCTACGATAGAGATACCAGCATTTCTTGGAAAGCGAGAAAACATTTTCAAAGGAGGAAATTCTGGCAAATAAACGAATTGCTAAAGCTCGAATACATGTTGAAAGATTCAATGAAAGGTTAAAAAAAATTGGATTGTTAGACAAAACTATTCCATTAATTATAAGCATAATCGCATCTCAACTTGTTTATGTTGCATCCTGTTTGGTTAATTTTAATTCAAGAAAGCGTGCGCAGATGAAGTTCAATAACAACTGTTTTTTTAAAATGCTGCAAACCAATAAGAAACATTGTACTTTATGTATATAGGGGTGTACCCCCTGAAAATTTTGAAAATCTAATGTCTCTGAAATGGTATTTTTACTTTGGGATATGGTTAAGTGTCTTACCAATAATAAGTTACAGCTAACAGACCATAATGCTGTCTGTTACCATATTTTCTCTATTCAGACCCCCTTACAAGTGAAAAATAAAAATAAACTCCCTCTATTTAGTCCCATTCAATAAACCCATTTAGATTTAGTGTGAGGATCTGGGTTTGCGTTGGGGTTAGGAATAATTATTATCAATATTTCAAGGGCAATTCACAATTAGTGATTATCAATATCTCTAGATGAGAGGATAAGCTGCAATATAACATTGAGGCTTTTCTTACCTATAATACTGTCTATTTCATGTAAAATAGAACTTTTACTTGGAAAACTACGCACCTCCCACTATTAACCCCTCCCCCTCTTGAATAACTAAAATTAATAATATGCTGGGGGGGGGGGGGTTAACAGAGGAAATATGGTATTGACATACTTTTATATTTTTAAGGGGTAGGGAAATCCTACGATATCCCCATCAGTATAAAACCATGTACAATATATATGCATCCACATACATGTGGTTTCTGTATAAGAAACTGTACACAGTAGTAATCTATCTTTATTTTTACAGAATTTGAACTTGTGTATTTCCCATTGTAACACTTAGAGTACAATGGGTGAAAGTCTACGAGGGACTCTCATTAAATACTCAGGTATAAGAACTCTGCTCCAAAATATCTCACTATTTTTCACAATATTCTCTTGTATTTCCTTATCATGATATATACGTTCAACATGTGGATCACCCTTTGGAGTATGGAGAATGCAGTCACAGAAAGCAACTTCAGTTACCAGTAATTGCATCTGAATTTGGTAGTAATAGGTATGCTTCTTTTTCAGAACCAATTTCCCATTTAAGATTGAAAAGCACTGCCTGTTCAAAACTTTGTTTGGTTTCTCAATATTATAAATATTTATTAATTCTGAAACTGTTTTGTCCTTTAGCACTTTCAAGCATTTGATTTCGACAATACCTAATGTGTCTGTAGATTTTACATTACCATCAGGACTTGCACCCAAATATGGGTACTTTGTGGTTACCCAAATGCCAGTTTCCGTCGCAATATTTCCAGTGCTGTCAGCATATGCTTTTCTGGCAGCAGGCTCATTTTCAATTCCATATTGCATGTCACATGTTGTAATATTTTCAGGAAACCACAGTTTTTTCTCCAACCAATTATAACATTTATGTAGATAAATTTCGTTTCTGTGAACATCTTCTCCCATACCAACAACAACTTTGCAAGTAGAAGCTGTGATACGACACCAGCGTGCTTGGAACCATTCCCCATTCTTACTCTGATTTTCAGTATTTGGAATTTGACCCACAGTAAAATTTTCAGATATTGATAACAAATTGTCAGTCAATGCTGTTTCAAAATCTTTCACAAGGGATTTTTAGTGAATTCTGTCTGAATCGTCAATAATAAAATGCGGGTAATCAATTTGTAGCAACGTTTCCCACATGAATAGTGTTCCTTGCGTAGCACTGTATGTTTGTAAATTTTGCAAGAAGTTATGTACACACGTCTGATCAACTTTATGTTGGAGTTCTGTAGGTCGCGGATCCCAGTCATACAGCGTCATAGAGTTTCATTTTTTAGTTGATATGTTGAATAACTTATGAAGGGATTTGGGTTCTTTCTTCCTCTTTTTCCCTTTGTTCTAAACACAAGGTTTTGATGTAGATGGCTCCACCACAACATGCCCCTTGTCAGACACATAGTCAGAAAGCATAAATAACACTGCTGTAATATGACAGCACCTTTTTAATTCTCGAGCTCTACAAGTACAGGAAACTTGTTGGATAAAGCCACTAACCTGTCCAATACATACAAAAACCTGCAGATGTAAATCTGATTTCATTGGATGATGGACATGGCATCGTAAAAAATAACTATCCTTGTTCTCATTATCATGACAGTTTTCAACAAAACCACTTCTCAAAAGTCCTCTTCCTTTCCTCAATGGTTTGGCTGTTACAGTATCACCAACATCAACTGCTTCATCCTCCTCGTTATCATAATGAATATCTGGTAACAGAGATGTAACTGATTCGACTAAGTGGTGGTATACATGATACATGTCCATAACTAAACATGGCCGGGATATTTCTTGAAGGAAAATGTTTCCAGCCCGATTCTGTAAACTCAGAAGAACCTGCTCCATCACTAATAGTACATTATTTTGATTTAATGTCGTACCATTTGCCTCCATCAACTTTAGGGTCAACCTTGATTTTAAGAGCAATCCATCCTTCCACTCGATCGACTAACTCTTTTCTTTTTCCGCCTTTTTTCTCTCCGTGACACTCTAGCCAACGTTTCAACTCCAGTACATTACAATCACTTGGTGGTTTGGTTAATTTGGCACCAGGAACCTCATCTTCTTCGAAGAAAGCTCTACATTTATCCATATAAAAAACACACAAACTTCTTGAAGTTCAAGTCAACAAGGAAGTCATTTTGAAAATGTTTGTCCCCTTTTCAATCCCACAATGCAAAGTTGCAATTATGCTAATTATTTCATGACGTCAATGGGACGGAGCGCTATTTAAATTGTGTACCAATAAACATGTATTCAGTTTTAGTGACATTTAAAAGTTTATTGGCTTGGAACCAGTTATTAACATATTTTAGGTCACATTTAGTTTTTGCCAAAAGTTCTATGGTTGATTTGGACGAAGCGCTTAGTGAAGTATCATCAGCGTACATACCAGCATTTGTGTAATGGAAACATGTTGGGAGATCATTAATAAATAGTTGAAAGAGCAGTGGTCCTAAAATAGATCCTTGTGGAACACCACATTGTATTTTTTGAAACTTAGAAATACATCCTTCAATTAAACACTGTTCAATGGTGATATTAGCTTTCCGATATTGAGCGGCGTCCGCCAAGGCTGCGAGGAAAGCCCGCTGTTATTCTGTCTCTTTTTTTATTTTGTACTCTCCGTGATCGATCGCAGAATCCATGAAAAAATAAAAAATCCAGGGCTCAAAATCAAATTCAACATCCGCTCCGAGGCAAGCCCCAGACACCTACGTTCCACCGGTCCACTCGCTGGTTACACCCACTTGCTCAAAATGCTCTATGCAGACGATTTTATACTTCTAGAGGATGACTATGCGCGACTCCAGAGCTACATGGAAACGATCCTAGAGGTATTCGAAGAGTACGGCCTCATAATTGCAGTGGATAAGACCAAGCTGCTGGTCCGGTGCGACGACACCAAGTACGACTTTAGGATCGGTGACGATCCCATCGAACAAGTCGATCACTTCCGCTATCTGGGGCACAACATCCACATCCACACCCACAACCGCAACTACTTTCTTAAATCGGTGCCGCCTACAGCGCCTACAACAAACACAAACACGTCCTTCAAGACCAACGTGTGAGCCTTCGAGCCCGCATGATCCTGCTGACGTGCCTAGTGCGTTCCCGGCTTATATATGCGGTGCAAAGTTGGCAACTTTCTGAGGTACAAATCCAGCGGCTCTCTGTTGTCTGGAATCGAATGGTAAGGAACATGGTCCGTGGAGGGTATGCAAGGAAGAACCAGGACGACGAATCGGATCATGCGCTGAACATTTCCAACGAGAAGCTGTTCGAGATTGCTGGAGTGCCTACGATGCGCGAGTTCATCAAGCGACAGCAGCTTCAGTACGCTAGCCACGTGACTAGAATGAGAAACGATTCCTGGCAGAAAATAACGATGTTTATAACAAACAAGCGCGGGTCTGGTGGAGACAGCCTGAGGAGATATGCAAATGACCTTGGTGGAATTGATATAGGTCAAATGCTCAGACTTATGCAGCAGCAAAAGGAGATATGCCAAGAACTGGAGATGCGATTTGGTAACGCATCGAAAGGTTCAGCCAAAAATCGATAATTCGGTGCGGCTAATTATGATGATGATGATAAACCAGTGCAGAGTCGTTCCATAGATGCCATAAAACTTCAATTTATTTAATAAAATATCACGTGACACCGTATCGAAAGCCTTTGCTAAATCAAAAAAAGTAACAAGATTTAGGTGACCTTTATCAATATTCAAATACCATTCATTGGTTGCGTCAAGTAAAGCCGTGACGGTTGAGTGGAGTGAACGAAATCCAGACTGATATTTATTTAATAAATTATTTTTAGAAATATAATCATAAAGTTGATCATAAACTATTCTTTCACAAACCTTAGAAATTGCTGGTAAAATAGATATTGGCCTATAATTCTGTCGATTAATTGTATCACCAGATTTAAACAGCGAAAAAACCTTACCAATTTTCCAATTCGAGGGAAAAATACCGGATTCAAGAGACGTATTTATTATTAATGTTAGCGAGCTAGAAATAACAGATGCTGATTCCTTAAGAAGCCTGCTCGAAATGTTATCTAGGCCAGTTGCCTTATGTACAGTATAGGTAAACGCTCTAAAAGATTTAAAACAACATTCTACGATGTTGGCTTTAAACAGAAAGCAGATGTAACTGATGTTAAATAACTTTCGAAACTATGCTCGCTTTCGGGTATTGTTGAGGTCAAATTAGGTCCTATATTAATGAAATGATCATATAGAATTTCACAAAGATCCGCTGGTTCTGTAAAAGACTTCCCATCAATTTTAATTTCATTGTTGAAATATTGCTCGTCTTTTTACGATGCAACAATTGATTGTTTTCCAAGTTTCCTTAGCATTACCAGCATTTTCCTGAATTTGGGAATGATTGTAATTTTCTTTCGCTTGTCTAATCTCATTGTTAACAAAGTTCCTAAATTTTTAAAATTCATTCCACGAATCAGGACTATTATTAAGAATTGCTTTTTTTAGCTTGTTTCGTTTTACAATTAATTCTCTTATGCAGGTAGAGAGCCAAGGTGACCTTTTATTTCTAACTCTCCTGATTCTCACTAGAGCATGTATATCAGTGACTGCAGTAAATAAATGTTGCCAAATATCTACCATATCTTCGGGAGATTCACAAGTATTTATACTACTCCAAGATATAGTTCTCAAATCGGCCCTAAATTTATTAGGGTTGAAATTTCTAAAAGCACGAGTAGTGATGTATTTGTGTCTATTCTTAGCAGGAATCGCAATTTTACGTATCGTATAGATTAAACTATGATCACTGATTGAAATATGAGAAACTCCAGACATCTTAATTGGTGAAAAATATAATTTGCAAAAATCACATCAATGAGTGTTTTAGAAGTAGAGGTTATTCTTATAGGATCAGTTATTAATTGTGTCAACTGATATAGTTGAGCTTCAGTTTAGCTAGTCGACTACAGCATTCATTTGTAATATAATTACTGGTGCCCAGGCCTATGGCCGGGCACGAGTTATAAAATGCAATTTTTTTTCGTCGTCAAAAATGCGTAAAAAGTTGCGCAATACATCCGGTTTGTATCACAGCAGCTCGCCACTTATTTCCATACCCTGAATTTGGCGCGTTCCTCTAAAAGTGAAGCCTGGGAATGAGACAGACTTTGACATGCGTCAAGTTGACAGATGGAAACTAGTAATTTATATTTGATGCATGCTATTGGCAAATTATTGCGAGTATGCCATGTGAGGATGACTCTTGGCAGTGTTGTATAGATGCACAAGTTATCTTTTAAAGAGCGGAATATTTCAAAACACTACGTCACTAACCCCTAGGAATTAGGTTCTAGGAATTTTTTCACTTTTTATTTTTATACTCTTAGGGGGGCCAGGGGAACCCCCCGAAATTTTTTTGAAATTTGGGTCTCTGAAATAATATTTCCCGCGATCTGACAGCACTTTTGAGCATTTCTTTTAATGTTTTCAAACATGTATTTATGAAACATTTTATTTTTCAGAATTTTTTTGTTCATTTCGATAATGTAGTCACATATCATAAAAAGTTGGCTGTTTCGCTCTACGTCAAACACAGTAGCACGTTACGTCGTTGCAATCAGTGAATCTGACATGGACAGCTGGACCAACACACAAGTGAAAGTCCAAGTGTTTGAAATCAGAGTTTTCCCTCTCCTAAGTGGGCTGCCTTCTATGGCAGATGAGCCCCACCTACCAAGAGCTGTCTGGTTTTCAGGTGCCAGATACCCGCCCACCTAAACCAAAGCAGACAATGTCTGGTGGCCATAATGGAATATTTTATGGACATAGAGGAGCTCAATCCTCTACATTATCCCAGCCAACTTAACCCCAAATTAATGAGCCACCACCCATACCCACCCACCCTAACCCAATTTATATATATATCCTGTAATTTCTGTAATTTAGTGCATGTGTTATGTAATATTGTAATGTACTGTATGTTGTTTTAATCAACTTGATACATCTCAAGCAATATCCCCTGGTCAGTTAAAGAATGCTCCTGGAAAATTGACTGATAACCCAATATGGTGATAATATAAAGAACTTCTGAATTATTTTTGTCTTTCACAGCTAGAAAATGTTCGTTTTCCTTAATGCCAGAAAGTCAGAGATCTCATTCCCAGAGCCTGACTATTAGTTAGCATAATAATAATAATAATAAGTAAACTTATATAGCGCATATACAGAACTGTTCTAAGCGCTTTACAAATGTTATGCCTAAGTCTATAGTTAATCTAGTTAATTTACACAGTTTGATAAATGAGAATATAGAAAAATATTAAATAATATATCTTATATATACAAAGCTAGTAGAATATAAAACAAAATTAAAAAGATTTATAAACAGATTTAAAAAGATGTGTTTTAACTTTTGATTTAAAAATGTCAATACTTGCAGATTGCTTAATGTTAATTGGTAATAAGTTCCATAGTTGAGGTGCAGATATAGTGAATGCTCTTTTTCCATAAGAGACAAGATTAAACGATTCTTGCTTTAGAAGGTACATAGAAGAAGAACGAAGCGTCCTTTTTGGCTGATGACGTGTAATCATTTCTTCCAAGTAGATCGGTGCCATACCACTCAGGGATTTATAAGTTAATAATAATATTTTAAATTGTATTCGCTCCTCAATAGGCAGCCAATGGAGATCCATAAGGAGAGGCGTAATATGATCATATTTACACGAACGTGTTATAATACGAGCTGCCGCATTCTGAACATATTGAAGTTTCTTCAGCAAGTATTTCGGCAATCCATAAAAAAGGGAATTGCAGTAGTCCAATTTGGAAGTAATGAATGCATGAACCAGCGTTTCAGTTGATTTAAAGGATAAGTATTTTCTTATACGTGCAATTTTTCAATATTTTCTTATATTAGCTGTTTGTTAGCATTATATGTTTTTACATAATTCGAAGTTACAATATAGCTATTTATCAGGGACAAAGCAAATAAAATGACACAAAAAATAATGACAGAAGGAATTATCAGTATTCAAAGTAGTCAAATTCTTCTTTTGTCACTAGCAAATTTATTGATAATTATTTTAACATCAGGATATATTTCCTGATGTACATGAAATAAGGCAAGCCCATTTAAACGATTTTCAACCATAGTACAGGTACTTCGGGTGTAATTTTTAAGTAGTCATAATGCAGAAAACGATCTCTCGCATTCACATGAAGTTACTGGCATATAGTTGCCAAAATTCTTAATAAAATTTTTATATTTTCAAAACCGGGGAAGGTAATAGCTTTCATTGTGGTAGATATATTATCGGGGTGGCAAGTTTCCTTATTTACCCTATACTTTTTACAGAGTCCATGTTCAGCATCTAACCCTAGAGGATTGGTCAGAAGACTAAAAATTTCTCTTTCCAAGTTTGATTTCCAGGAATAATATACAAATCATAATAGGCATTGGCTGAAGTTATATCAAATCTATTTTTCATCTCTGAATGTAAATTGTCAGCTAGGGGAATGGTAAGGGATTTCTTAAAATAATCTAATACAGATTCAGCAGGAAAATTACTTCTGTTAATCTGGCGACCACACGTCCTTGGTTTTTGTTCCTCAACATAAACTTTATTAGCTAAAACCAAAGTTTTTGCACACCACTTAGTGTGGTAAGTGTCTACAATTCCTTATAGCAGCGGATAAATTATTTAAAGACTCATTAAATGTAACAATTTAGAAACAATTTAGAAACAACTTAGAAACAATTTCTATTAATGAAGACAAGATTAGACGTATTGTAGAAAACCTCGATACAAAAAAAGCTACAGGGCCAGACAAAATTCCCGCTAGACTTCTCAAATCAGGGGTTCTGGAAGTCACTCCATCTTTGACAAAGATTTTTAATCACAGACTACACCAAACCACAGTTCCCTCTACCTGGAAAAGAGCCCGACTCAAAACAATCTATAAAAAAGGAGAAGCCTATGAGCGAGAGAATTACATACCTCTATCGATGCTTAGCGTTCCAAGCAAGGTTATGGAACGAGTAATTTCCGATGGCATCATCGACCACACTTCGGCACAACATGACCTATTTAGTAAACACCAATGGGCGTACAAGAAAGGCTGCTCAACGGAAATGTTAATTGTTCACATGACTGAGAAATGGCGCAACGCACTGGATCAACGGAAAGTAATAGGCGCAGCATTCATTAGCAAATTTATTGATAATTATTTTAACATCAGGATGTATTTCCTGATGTACAGTACATGTAATAAGGCAAGCCCATTTAAAGGCATAGGCAAGCCCAGAAAGGCAAGCCCAGAAAGGCATTTGACTGCGTGTCTCACACTCAGCTTCCTGCCAAATTGCAAAGTTTTGGTATCATGGGTGAGCTATGGACATGGCTAAAGGATTACATCTCTAACATAAGCCAGTACACCACGCTAGGTACGGCGACCTCAAACCCGGCTCACGTGACCAGCGGCGTCCCACAAGGTTCAGTACTCGGACCGTTATTGTTTACCCTCTATACTAACGACTTGCCAGACGCTACTTGCAATTTAGAGGACACAACAATTGAGATGTATGCCGACGACACCACGCTATACTGCATCTCTGATTCCAACGATTCGACAATGGTGTCCCTAAACCATGCGCGAATCTGTGTGCTGAGTGGTGCAACACCAACGGGATGACAGTACGCCCTACCAAATGCGAAGCGATGATCATCTCGAATACACAATTCGTGGGACCTATGCCACAATTGACCATAAATGGTAATACTGTGAAATTTGTAGTATAGCAAATAGCGGCACGGGTGCAGTTTCACATTTTATACGACGCCCAAACACTGACTCAGCGTACCGCCAGACCAAGCTGACCTCAATAGTGTCGCTTCAGACGACGAAATTCGACGGTCAACTTTAAAGCCATTTCAAATCGATAAAGCAGACTCAACCAAGCTCCAACGAACGACTTTTCAAACAGGTTTTTAGCACATGTCGCTTTAAACTCAAAATTCACCACTTACAGCTCTCCATGGCTTTTCGCAGAACGCGTCGCTTCATATTGTGTTTTGATTGATAGTTAAACAAGTTCATCGCACTTGGCGAGTCACAACACTAACCCCACAGCTTAGCCTTGAGTCAGTGTTTGGCCGTCGTATAAAATGTGAAACTGCACCCGTGCCGCTATTTGCTATACTACTATGCAGTCAATTCGATCCACGCGATGAGACCTCACTGTTTCACAACCGAGCGTGATCATAAATTTCATTCACAATCGGACGTCATGTCGGACCCAACTGGTGTTGTCGACGTCGCTTTAATGACTCTAGATTTCATGTGTGAGAAAAACCACTAAGCTATTTGAGTTTAGTGGTAATGTTAAATAAATTTCATACGTGTTTGAGCTCACCTCAAATTTCATGAGTCCAGTTTCGGTTAGACAAACACAACTGAGGTAGTTCCTACGTTTGTTCGCATCGAACACTTTCGGTTGCCACACATTATGTAAATTGGAGAGCGCCACCAGTCGCATTAACTATTTATTTGCTTAAATACCCCAACATGTCAGTGAGTAGATTGTGGGCGTGATGGCCTGCGGGATAAACATTGTGCTCACGATCGGAGCACTCTCCCCAGTCCACCACACCCACAAAATTGACGAAGCCGTGTGCTTGTCGTTGAAAGCCATTGTGCTTTAGTAAATTTGGGCGAGGCCGTCGTGTTCGTCAAGGTGAAGCTACGTGCTCGCCGAGATGTGGGCGATGTCATTTAACTAGTCAAGGTGAAGCCATGTGCTCACCAAAATAAGACGAAGCCACTGTGCTCGTCAAGGTGAAGCCATGTGCTCACCGAAGTATGGGCGATGTCAACTCGTCAAGGTGAAGCTACGTGCTCACTGAGATGTAGACGAAGCCGTCGCGCTCGTCCAAAGATAGTCATCACTCATCACTCAAAAAGGCCAGCCTCACCCGACAAAAAAAAATTAAAAAAACGAGAAAAAGGGTGAGGTCTGGCCGATCAAAGAAGTGAGAGTGATGTAAGAAAAAAACCACGCGTGGAAAAAAAATCTAAAATGAGAAAAATGTGAAAAAACCACGCGTGGGAAAAAAATCTAAAATGAGAAAAATGTGAAAAAACCACGCTTGGTAAAAAAAAATATATGAAGTGAGAAAGTCTGAGATTGGAAGAAAAAAAAATAGAAATCTGAAGAAAGTGAGGAGGAAACGAGAATTCCTTAAGATATGCAAATTAGTTTTCCTAAAATATGCAAATTAGTTAGTGACACAAGTTGCCACCTGTTGGTATGTAAATTAGTTCGTTATGTACACGCTCGAGTCCGTCGTTCGTTAACTATTTTGTGGAATGTCTCTCCCCCGTTTTGGTGCCTTTTAGCGTTTGTTTTGCGAGACCACAAATAGCCACCTGTTAATATGTAAATAGTCCCTCGCTCACTACTTTCAACGTTTGTCGCCTCGCTTCTAAAATGACGATCGTACACATGTTCGACGTTGTGATTCCACCCGACAACAAACCCAAGAAAGGTACGTACGGTGTTACAATCGCGACAATGCTTTCAACGTCTTTCTTTAGTAGCGGGTCTTTTTGTAGCTCGTCATTTAGTTCGTCAGGGTTTTCGATAGCGTTCAACCCACCTAACAAGTTTGAGAACTTGCTGATTAACAAGTCGGTGAGAAAAGCGTTTGCTATTTCCATTCTTTTCAACTCATATTGTTGCCATATCTTGCTGATAACCTTTGCTGACGCTTTTTTATGTACGCTTCAGATTGGCTTATCGTGCCATCGCCAGACAGTCTTATTAGTTCGGCTCTTTTAGCGTCAATGTCCACAGTTGAAGTACCAGCAGTTTCCTCAACTAATTCCTCAATCGTGGGGTTTTCTTCACTTTTGCGTTTCACCATCGCGTTATTACTTACACTCATATTTTATTGCGGAACAACAACTTCGTAACTGTATGGATGTCTCAACAAGATCTCGAGTCTAGCGTACTTATGATTTTTCAACGCGGTCACAATTGTCGATGCTTCCTCTTTGCTAGTGTGTCCAAGGTAGTCGTCAATAACAACCTTCATATCACTCTTGCTTGGACAGTAAAAACAAGAAAGCTTACTAATGTTTTCTCTATACGGCTTTGCGATCGACGTCAGTTGTTGTGTGATGACAACAACGCTCAACCCAAAATGTCGCGCACTAAAAGCCAAGTTAACTAATTGACTAGTCCTGTTCTTGACGTCCTGTCCACTCGCACAGTCGTCCAATACAATCAAAGTGTTAGTGCCTTTAAACGTGTTTGTTATGTACTTGAGAACAGCGTCAACGTTGTCTTGTGCAGAGTCTATCGCTAGCACATCAGGGTCACGTACGTATTTCCAATCTTGACACGCTTTATTCCACTCGAAAGTAGGACAAATCAACACGATGTAGTCAAACTTACCGCGATACTCAGATTCCAGTGTGTTGAGTAAATAATACGTCTTACCACAAGCTGTCATCCCAACGATTAGCATATTAAACGGAGTTTCCATTAAATTACGTTTGATTTAATATTGGATTGATTGTAGGCCATTGTTCATGAAGTTGACCAACCCATCACTCATCACAAACACCCTACACATAACATTCGCAGTCGTCGCTTTCTCAGTGATTTCAAGAAGCACACCAGACTGCGTGTTCACGATTTTCTTGCCAGTGGCGACGTTGTGGTTATCTTGAACGCTTCTCAAGTCGATGACCAACGCAAAGCCACTTTTGTAGAACTTCTGTATGCTCATGAACTGAGCGTGTTCTTCGCCAAGCCCAAACAGCCGTTTTGCCTCTGCGTAGAACTTCGACTTTGGAATGCCTTGTGAGTACACACTATTTGGCACACCCTCAATTGTGACTCTAACACTTTCAATATTCGGATAAAGAAACTCCTCACTGTCCGTTCGCACCTTGTTTGTGAATAACAACACAATTGCCTTCATACTTTTTCTTGGTAAATTTATGTTCTCATTCACAATGGTTGTGCCTTTGTCCCATTCAGTAGTCTTCATCAACGTGACGTGTTCGTATGACAAACTCCGTCCACTTGCGTAACCCGACGTTATTTCATCAGAGAGTTCCTGATTATCGATCGTTTCATACTCAAGTTCGAGGTTCTCCAGGGTGTATACACCTACGCTTTCATTGGTTTGCGCCACCATCATGTCTGTAGCTTTAGGAAGTGTGATCACGTGTTGCAAGTTGTTGTTCATACTAAAAGGAGCGTACAACCCATGGTCGTCCATGATCTTACCAAGCTTTATCCGCTGTTTCGTTCCAATCACACTAAACATCAACGCATCACTAACTTTAGCAGCGTTTCCACACTGTAAATCTCGCGGTGTTGTGGGAACACCTAACCGGTGTAACGTTACACCGATTTGGTGTAAAATGAAAATTAACACCATTCAAGTGTAACTTAACACTCGTAACTTGTACTTCTACACCACGCTTGGGTTAGGGTAACACTTATTAGGTGTAAAGTAGAAAACTGTCTTGTTGACACTTATTGCGGTGTAAACGTACTCTAAAATGGTGTAATTTTACCGAAGCTGAGTTTAATTTCACACATTGTGAAAGTGTAAATCTACACTATTTTAGTGTAAAATACATTAACGCTGGTGCAGTGTATATCTACACACGACGTGGTGTAACATTACACAAACAAGGTGTAATAACACACCATTTTGGTGTTAAAAAGAATCTGTTTTGTTAACACTTGTTACGGTGTAGACTTACTCCAAAATGGTGTAACTTTACCAAAACTCAGTGTAAATTTCGCATTGTTGGAATTTTAACTAGCTGCAGATATGCACCATGGTTTGCACACACTTCCACGCAACTAAAAAACTCATCCTTAAAACTCATATTTAATTCCGTAGCCTGACACCCGCAAGGCTAGTAATTTCGTATCTATGTTATGAGCATTTACAGTTGATCTAACAAAATATAACATTATATGTTATATTTTGACTTTAATGCATATTATAAATGTAAGTTATATATGCTTGATGTTTCGTATCTCTCTTCTTCATCATTGTATTGCCATGAACCAAGTCAACCTTCAGAGGAATTGAGGAAAGCGGAAATATAGATCAGAGACTGTTTTAAGCAAAATTGATTCTAGGCAAGACATTTTATCTCATTTTAAGTAAATTATTGCTTAAAATAAGAATTTTAAAATATTTTCTTACCAAGCCCCAATAACTGATCAATTTTGCTTAAAACAAGAAAATAAACAACGAAATATTTTCTTGTCAAGACTTCCAACTTCTATCAAGAATAATATTACCGACAATCAATTTTACTTGTAACAAGAAAATATTTCTTAGAGTCAATTTAAATATAGTTATTACTGGTATATACACTGAAATGAAACAAGCCGTTTTAGTTGACCAGAACGAGGACTTTATTTGTTGTAGACTGTTATCAAAGTCTTGCTGTATAGTTGCTTCATGGAATCATTATAAGGTCTTGTAAGAGTCAGAATAAAACGTTGCGCGAGCGCGACGCGGAGTCATTCGAGTAACTTGACATTATGCTTAGGGAGTTCTAACGTGGTCTAATTAAAATTCCCAACACAGCCTACATGTTTATCACTAAGTATCAGTATATTATAACTAGCGACGGAACATCTCGTCTGTGTAACCACGTCTTACCTTACTCGGCGCAGAGTCGGCCCGCGTGGGATCTGGGCCGAGTAAGGTAAGACGTGGTTACACAGCCTTTTATATGAGATGTTCCGTCGCTAGTTCTTTATACTGATAGTGATAAACATGTAGGCTGTGTTGGGAAGAGACCTTAACAGGTATTAATTAGACCACGTTATAACTCCCTGTGTTGTGTTGATATGTTTTTTCCGAGTTTGGCCGGGATTGCAGGGAAGTATGTGGACATTTCCCAGAGGTCCTAGCGATTAATAACAGCTGCGCCATATTTGAAACTCGTGGTCGCCGAAAGTTGAAACACTTTCTGTCTTGGATTCTTTGTTTGGTAAATTGATTTGTGTTACCAATTCTAAAGAAGTGGCTGTCATCAATTATTCGTCGGTCTTATTCGTCGGTCTATTCGTGGAAATACGGTTACAAAATACTGGCTGTGGCCGTGTGGCTTTCAGCAAACTAGTTCGAAGACGAAGGTATGTCTGACTCTTACCTGAAAATTTGAAGCAAATCAAATAGCTATCCTGAACTTATATTACCAATAATTTGTCTTAGAGGATTCCATTCCATTCCATTGTATGGGAAGAGTTATTTTTCAAATTGAAATGTGGATTAATCAAGTGTCTAATCAAAATAATTTGAATGATGGAGTCTGGAGAAAGCCCATCCTTTGTGTGGTCTCAGGAAACAAAATGGTATGTTATACAAACATTAATTTTATCGGAATAACCGTTTACATGACCTTTTATTTGTTTATGATAATGATTATTAAAGTATCAATAACAATTGACAAATGGCAATTTCTAAGGATTTATATTTTATATCCTTCATCCTTGCTCAGAGAGTAATGGCATATTATGTGACATTGATTTGGTTTTAGAAGTGTTGTTATCATAATTTTTAGATATGCATTTAACTTCCAAACATTTGGCATTACTCAAAAGATTTCTTCATGTGATACTGCATACCAGTTGTCAATAAGTTATAGATTTTTAATTTTTCATGGAATTAAAAATTAAAATGCATGTGGCAAACAAGTGAACCAGCTCAGACGATACATGGACGATTGTCAAGCTCAAATCCTCAGAAAGTGTCCCAGACAGGGCTTGAACCTGTAACCTTCATATTGCTTGCGACACGCTCTAATATCAAGACTCTATGGAGAGCGAAGGTCACAATGATGTACTGGTTTGGTTGCTATATTCACTGCATTGCAACATTCACTATATACCAGTAATACTTAGGAGACTGTCTGGGATTCATTTTCTGAGGATTTGAGCTTGACGAATAATAATTTGTATTAATAATCACTACTGTATAATATTTTACATAACAAGATAGTTTAATTGGATTTATGCAATAAATAGTGTTAAAACAAGAGGTGTAGCATATATGACACTTCTGAGGAACCAATCACATTGAGGCAGGTCATCTGAGGAGAGGGGGTCCCGTAAGGTCTGGATTTCAGGGCAACGCATAATATGCAAATCAACTAGTCTCTGTTACTAACAACTCCTTGGCTTGAGAAGTTCTGCCTCCCACCCACCCTCAGCTTATTGCTCCAGTCCAGTATTCCCTCGTATTCTCATTTACCCAGTTACGGCGAATTAGGGCTATCACCATCGGTAAGGCTCCGACTGGCGGGCCAGGTACTGGGACCAGAGCGGCAAGTATAGACACCGCCAATCCTGCCCTTCCCCCGGCATGGCCAGGCAATAGAGCATCTGATAGCAATATGTGTCTTTATTGTCATTGCTTCCAGGAACATGTGGTTCCCCGGAAAGTTGGACAGTCCATTGCCCCTGTAGCACTGCTGCCGGTGTGTGACTGAACACCGACTTGTTATTAATGAGACTTATAAAAATGTAACATTAAGCATAGGTTAGATAATGGAGTCATATAGACATATAGTCATGCAAATTAGAGAAAAGTCCCCAAGTGGACTTCCATCTAATTCAAGGGACTCTGTACCCAAAGAGCACGAGGGACCATTATCCAACAATCTTAGAGAATGGTTGGAACACAAAGTAATTTTAACTTTTGCTATAAATTTTTTTGCACGTGCATTTACCGGAGACATTGACTTTATTGAATTAATTAGTGAACTCTACTGTATATAGAGTTCCTTTATCAGGTATGATATCTTTACAATTAATCCACCAATATATCAACAAAAATTTATAGTATTAATTTTTTAAAGCTACATGTACTAATGACCAAGAATGTTTATGTTTAAAGGTTTCTAAGCGTTCTCGGGCATTAGTAAATTTCATTGTTAGAGCATATTCGTACGTCTTCAACTTGACAGTAAACATGACCAGTATTGCGGGAGTTAACTGTCTTTCAATTTACAGCTTTTATAATACATGCCCTTTGTTCTAACACAGTCCCTACAAAGGGCATGTATTATAGAAGCTGCAAATTGAAAGACAGTTAACTTGATCAATACTGATCATGTCTACAGTAGACTACTGTCAAGTTGAAGATGTGCTATTTATGTAAAGCATTGGTCAGTTGATCTGCAGAAAAATACTGTTGACAATTATATGCATTGTAATTATTTGCTGTGAGTATTTACACCTTCTGCCCCGCATTAAACACAAACAAACAGTCAATAACATTTGGCGATACATCAATAAAACTTTGGTATATTCATTTAAACGAGCAGAATATCATTAACATTTATTAATTTTCAATTACATGAATTGTTCACTTAAGAATAAAGGTCAATTTCAATAGCATTTACACAAGTTCAATAAGCATAACTAAACTGTCAATACGAACAAAAGGATATTCATTTACACGTTTAATAATGTCACTCTCGTTGTATGTGCTAACTAACCTGTTACCATACAATTCGCCTGTACTGTCTTCAACTCTATTCCCTTGAGGATGTCACACATTTCAAAACACTATAAAAATTGAGTACGCCGTCAAAGAAAACATACAATATTGTACACCATGGCAGCAAGACCTAGACGACAACGTGTGAGTTTGGCAAATCGAGAGTGCTTGATAAGAGCATTCAATGATCCAGGCCAAGATTATCTTTCTGTTGCTGATACCATCGGCGTTAACCGCTCGACAGCGAGAGGGATAGTCAGACGACATTTGGAAGACGGACAGATAGCTGAAAGACCACGAGGCGGGGCCAACCACAGGAAAGTTGATGATGAAATGAAGCAATGCATTGAAGATATTCTGAACGAGAACCCTGTTCTCACTCTTGATGGCATAAACCGATTGCTTCAGGAAAGATTGCCTGATAAGCCCCGAATACATTCACGGACAGTTGGAAAGGTATTGAATGGTATGTTATACACATTCAAACTTGTTCGGCGATGCCCTACAGAAAGAAACAGACCTGACGTTATCCAAAGCAGACGCGATTATGCAGGGTGGTTTTTGGGAGAAGCGATCCAGAGGCAAATCGTGTTTATTGACGAATGCGGTTTTAATGTCTGGACGGCGAGGAGTCAAGGCAGAGCCCTTCGAGGAGATAGAGCATATCGTCAAGTGTCAGGACAAAAAGGACGCAACATCAGCATTATTCTTGCAGTTTCTTCCACATTTGGGCTTGTACATCACTCAATGCACATAGGAGGCACAAACAGGGATCGGTTTCAGCTATTTCTAGATGAATGTGCGCAAAATGTGGCAGGTAACGAGACGGTTTTTATTTATGACGGTGCACCAGCTCATCGGGGAGCTGTCAGTCCTGCTGAAGAAATCTCGCTACGCATGCTACCACCATATTCCCCTTTTCTCAACATCGTCGAGAATGCCATCAGTGCGTTGAAAGCCGCAATCAAAAACGATATTTCACGACCTGAAATCCAATTGGAGATGAATAACAGAGTCATGGCGCGTCAAGAACGTATTCCGTTAGGGGAATACAGGAAAAGAGTTTTGTTAGCTGCTGCTGAACGGCACATGGACACAATAACAATCAGAAAATGCAATGCGTGGTTCAGGCACATGCAAACTTACTTACCTCGATGTCTTAACGGCAATTTAATCGACGGTTAACTTACCCCATACATATTTTCTCCGCTAATGAGTAAATATGTTGTCGTGAAATGTATTTCTCGTTGTGTGTATTAAACGTGTAAATGAATATCCTTTTGTTCGTATTGACAGTTTAGTTATGCTTATTGAACTTGTGTAAATGCTATTGAAATTGACCTTTATTCTTAAGTGAACAATTCATGTAATTGAAAATTAATAAATGTTAATGATATTCTGCTCGTTTAAATGAATATACCAAAGTTTTATTGATGTATCGCCAAATGTTATTGACTGTTTGTTTGTGTTTAATGCGGGGCAGAAGGTGTAGATTGATTTTCCTTGTTATATTCCTTTAGATCGGAGATGATGCTAATGTTATAGCTGCAGCCTCGAAGGAAAACATGCCACCATTTATCGTCGTTGGTGGAAACATTGACGAGCCAACATATGAGATGTGCATTGTCGCAGAGAGGAATATCCTCTTGGATGTTTCTGGCATACTGGAAGCAACAGAGTTGTTGATGTTATTATATTATGTATGCAACTTGGAATATCCAAAGGAGTGCTTTAGCACCTTCTTCTTTTTACAAAGACATATTCTAAAGGTATTTGACACGCAAAAAATCCCAACTAGGGTACTATTACTCATGTCAGAACTTGGACAAATTTAGACAATTGCATGCTAGAGCCTAGAACTTTTATCTTTCTAATCTTTTAAATTCTAATCTTTTAAACTTATATATGATAGAGTAAATTGCAAAACCTATGGCTAGCCTGTTGTTGAAATACATGAACACTTTAAAGGGTAAAATAACTGGTCAAATGGTAGACTAGAGGTTGTTTTATTTTTTATGAGATATTTCAGTGTGTTTGATATGCAAATTATGACATCACAAGCTGGGTACAACATTTTTAAACATTAAAATATAGTTATTGTGCTGATTGTTCAGTGACTTGAAGAGTTATGAACACAATTTCAAGTTACTTTACAGGGTGTTAGCTAGCCCATATAGCGTCCGTTTGACGGACTCTTCCCAATTGAAGTAGCTAAGGGGCTTTCCCAACTGGTCTACTGGAAGATTTTCATTTTTTCTGATGAGAAAGTGTATTGCGTTTGATTTAATACTATTATATCATTCAAAGAACGTATTATTTACAGAATACTTTTTCTCCATTAACTATTTTCTCAAAATGTATCGAATTTCAATTTATATTCGGTGTGTATTCACTTACATGAAATGTACAAAACAAAGTGTAATCGATGTACATTCCGTGTTCATTCACGGGAAATGAAATGTACAAAACGAAGCTACGGTACGCGTTGTTTACATCTAAGGAGAAACACATCATCAACTTAATTAGCGCTAAGAAAAGCGATGATAATGTTTTTATACAAAGTTAAGGGTTTTTCCCTAGATGCAAACGACGGTATTCTATTACAAATCCACAGCTCAAAATTTCCGAGCACGCTGTATTTTAGCATGTAGTCTAGAAAAGAAAATGTATCGATGAGATCAATAATCCTCTCACCATGGTTACCACAAAATGATATAAAGTAGCGTATTTAAAGGACTTTGATCGGCCAAAAAAACTTTCCCAATTTACGTTTAACGTTACGGACAAAACTTTTCGTTTCTGGCTAACACCCTGCTTTAGGAACAAACCTATTTGCCTAACGTTTTGAGAAAACCATCTTATGTGTATTGTGGGATTCTTTTTGCTATGAACCATACCAACAATAGTTCTGATATGTTTGTTTATTCATTTGCCATATGTTTTGCATTTTGCTGTACTTTTTATTCAACTAGTATTTTCTGTAAAATTATAAAGCATGCAGTTGTCCCAGTTTAATTAACTTTCAGTTTATTAAGTTAAAGTGTCTATGACCCCAAATACAATATTATACTGATATAGATTCTACATGAAGTGAAAAGTGGAATGACAAAATATTTTATGATATGAGTTTGCCATTGATATTCTATAAAGGTTTGTTTATCAGAAATGCTAATGAATGTGATGCATTTGGCTTTCTTTTCTGCTTTCCGTGGGATAGACCGGTTAAGGATTTGAGTGATCTTAACACATTAATCAGCTTGATCTTAACACATTAATCTCCAGTAGTTGTTAAATTCGTTGTGTTTTGTTTAAAAGCAATCTAATTGGACTGGGACTATTGCATAGATGATTTTCAAAATCACATGACATGGCTCATACATATTATGGCTGGAAGGACTATAATAATAGCAGCGATCTTTGCAAACAAGTACAAACAAGTGCCTCCGGATACGAGTAAACAATTGTAATGTCAAAACATGATAAACTGATGCTACATCACATGTTCACCAAGATTGATGCTTTGTTAAAATTGTTGTCCTTCCAGCATATTATGCATGAGTCATGTCATGTAATTTGTTTTTTTACTTTCGTGTATATATTATGTTTGCTACACAATAAACTATTATAATATTGATTATTAATCTGATGAATTGGATGTTGTATAATTATACCAATAGAGCCAATAGAGTTTTGCATCATTGTAGGGTAACAATACACTGCCTGGTGTAAAAAGACAGCACAAGTGTAAATTTACACTCCTTTGGTGTCCACAGAGAGGCAAGAGGTTTTACACCAAAGTGGTGTAAATATACACTGACTGGTGTAAAAAGACACCACAAGTGTAAATTTACACTAATTTGGTGTCCACAGAGAGGCAAGAGGTTTTACACCAAAGTGGTGTAAATATACACTGACTGGTGTAATAAGACACCACAAGTGTAAATTTACACTCATTTGGTGTCCACAGAGAGGCAAGAGATTTTACACCAAAGTGGTGTAAATATACACTGACTGGTGTAGACTAACACTTACAATAGCGTAAATTTACACTCATGGCGGTGTCCACACAGAGGCAAGAATTTACACCGATTTTGGTGTTCCCACAACACCCAGAGATTTAGAGTGCACTAGTCGCACCACTGTCGCCCTTAGCTTTCTCAAGTTCTCAGGACCAACACCATAGTCAATCATTTGGTCTCGCGCAGTAACGCTTTCCCAAAGGTCGCGATAAACACCAGTGTAATTCTCCCCAGTGTTGTCATACACAGTTTCCCCAGCTAGTCTCACAACGAGTTTCTCACACAACAACTTGCTCACATTATTCAAGAACCAACTTTTGTCGTTTGCGTTCTTAAAGTCGAACACCAAACCTAACGATCCAGGCACCAAACAGCTACTAACCTTGAGCTTCGGTTCATCGACGTAAAGTTCCTCACCACATCGCTACGCTTCCCATCGATACCCACGTTACTCTCCGTCTCAACAATGTCACATGAAACTTCTATGTACTTCAAACCTTTGTACATATCAACCTCGTTTGGGCTAGTGTGCCACTGTAAGTCGTTCTGAATCACCTCACTTCTCGCGAAACCAAGTAGAGGCCCAAGGGTGTCTAACACAGCTGAACTACTAACCTTGACCCTACATTTGCTCGTGGGCGTCAGTCTCTCTACCTCAAGACTCACCTTATGTTTGTTAGACTCGTGTTTTAAGACTTTGACCAATGCGTCGAAGCTAAAGTACCCTTCACCCACTCTAATCTTCTTAAAAGCGCCTACCCCAGAGTCATCCAGCACGAAGACCCGAATGCTGTCGTCATTTGTTGTGTTATGGTAGTCCCAAAACACAGTGGCTGTCTTGACCATAATGTATGGGTTATCATGCGTGACCATCATCGCGTTGTCAAAGGACACAACTTTTTCCGCACCCTCAATGAGTACCGTCAACTTTCGCATTGTGTATAATATACGGTACATTATATATGCAGAAAGCCCTTCACGACTACTATGGAGAGTACTACGAACGTGCGATGGCGAACACATCGAAGGCTACACACGACGCAAAGGCAGACCTAATCAAAAAGTACCCCCACGCCAATTTAAGCAAATTCTAGTTCGACGTAAATGTTTCACAAGACGGTAAGGTACTAAGTGTTGATGTATACTTCAAAAACGACGATACCATTAGCACAGACGTAAGTAGCGCAACCTTCAAAAACGACAAAAACATGTGGAAGTGGTTGCACAATAGCAAGTTCCCAATAATATGGCAAGGCAACGGGACTATCCAACCACTACCAAAAGGTCACAAGAACCACTGGGGGCTTTGGGATGGCTACCCTACGAAAAATGTGTTGAACTATCCAGTGAATAACTTTAGGGTCTTTGTTAACCAAAGTAGCTACTTCATGTCAAAGCTACCAACCTTACAAATCACTACGTCGAAGACCATGTCAAAGTGGGACGACAATGAATCTTACTACCGTGTTGTGTTTGCGACATATTATGCGAGTTTCTGCTGTTGGGTGTCGTTGCAACACTTGTCGGTGTCACAAGAAGTCCACCCCGTGGTCACAAGTGTGATGAGATTTCACGTGTACTTCACCATTAGAAGACTTCTAAGAAGAATGGAAGGTGGTGAGACCATTAAATCGATAAGTAGAGAATTTAACGCTTCCGAATTGTATGGTAAAGCGTCCAAGATTCCCAGAAAACATTACTACCAAAGTAAAGTCCTGAGTGATGGCACTTTGGGTGAATCCAGAGTCTACACACTCAACGACACCCATAACGACTACAAACGATACGTCGCTCTTGTGTCAGACGGCCTTACCAACATTGGGCTGCAGTATCTAAACCAAAGTATAGAAGCTTTTGTGTACTCCACACTTGGTGCGCAAGCGAGAACACGTGTATCAGTCGTTGGTGGTTCCCCAGGAAGTCTAGAAACCCAACAAGAATTTCGTAAGTTGTTCGCTGACAGCGTCATCAACTATGACGTATCAACGTGGATTCTCAACATGAATAAATCGATTAGAGACACCAACGTTGTCCAAAATCTTGCGTTGTCACCGTCTACATGCTTAATGCCAAGCAACGTAGTGATCCTCAAGAACAAAATCGCTGGGTACAACAACCTACTAAAGATTGCTAACCAAAATATGAGATTTGAAGAAACGTGCTCGAGAAAATGTCGATTACCTACAGCTAAATTATTTTTCTTCTGCTGTATTGTTTGATACAGCTCCCCGACCAAAAAGGAGTGAAGTCGAGAGGATCATCACAAGGCGCACAATTCCCCATGTAAGTTGTGTTGATAATTTGTAAATTTCTATTCGTAAATTGATAAAGTTATAAACAGTTTTTCCCACAGTTATTTATAATTTGCTGATTTAACTGTATAGGACTATGAATACCTGATAAAGTGGCAAGGATGGCCTTTCCAGTCGTCATCTTGGGAACCGGCGAGTAACTTGACTAACGATTTGTTAAGGTTTGTGTTATTATTTTCACATGAACTTGTTCTACATATTTTATGCTTAATAAATTATTCTAAAGTTGAACAGTAAGCAAGTGCTATTGTACTATTCACTTGTTCTGAATGTGTTATTTTGTTATCTTGCAGAAACTATGATAAACCAGCTATTAACGATAATAGATTGGAAGATCAATGTCGTAATTTTGCAGTAGGAGTGACGAGTGGTTTGAAAAGTCAAAGTTCAAACCCTATTTATATTAATATGGACCTGGACGTTTGGAGGTTTGTTACCAGTGGCAAAGGTATAGCTGCGGAACATCGTGGCCACTACTTGTTTGAGAAGGATGACCTGACAAGGTTAAAATATTTACCAGACGATTGGTGGTACTATCTTAGCCAGCATGGTGCAGGAGTTACTGTTGACTTCCCAATAAAGGCAAGACCAGTATTATCATGGTCACCACAAAAATTTATCAAAACAAATGGTAAATTAGTTAAGGCGACAAGATTCCCCATCGAGAAAGTTTGTCTAACATTGGTTCGAAGAGCATGCAATACAGACAACATTTTGCAACAACATTCATACATATTATACATTAATTGATTATTTTCCTTTACATATTATATACAATTATATATACACATTATATACAATTTATTATTTTTCTATACATATTACACATTATAAATATATTATTATGAAATGCATATTATTCATTCCTGTGTGTTTGATGCCTGATTTTCATTATTTCTCATTGTCTCAACATATAATGTTTTTAATTTTTTGAGACACCGTAATCTTGTTGTAACACCTACTTCCTTTAATTTTGCTTTTATTTCACATATTGGACAAGCATTTATCAGAGACACGTTGACTGTGGGTATGGCTACAAACTAGTCTGTTGCTACGACGACACTTTTAGCAAGCCAATCAAAGTTTATCGTGGTGAGAACGCTGTCCATAAGTTCATCAAAGAGATGTTTGAAATTGTTAAGTATTGTGAAAAAACGAGGACACAACATTTTCAAAAAGACATGGTTTTGTCTGCCGATGACAAAAAAGATTTTGCTGATGCTAAGTGCTGTCATATTTGTGGCGTGGACTACGTTGACACCGACACTAGAGTGAGAGATCATTGTCACATCACAAGCAAATACCGTGGGTCCGCACATCGTGATTGTAATGTCAACTTTAGATTGACTAACAAAATACCTGTGATATTTCACAATCTTCGTGGTTATGACAGTCACTTTATCATGCAGGAGATTGGTAAGTTTGGTCAAGACATAAATGTGATCCCAAATAACATGGAGAAATACATGGCCTTCATGATTGGAAAACACTTGGTCTTTCTGGACAGCTTTCAGTTCATGAGTAGCAGTCTAGACAACTTGGTGAAGAATTTGCCAGACGATGGTTACACTGAGACTTCTAAGGTGTGTTTCAAGGTGTAGAACAACTCAAATTGGTTAAAAAGAAAGGCGTCTATCCGTACGATTATATGGACTCTATGGAGAGGTTCTCTGAAACATGGTTGCCTGCACAAGAAGAGTTCCATAGTATTCTCAACGCTACTGACATTTCTGAAGCTGACTATCAACACGCAGAGAACGTGTGGAGAACATTTGATTTGCAGACAATGGGTGACTACCACGATCTCTATTTGAAGAGTGACGTGTTGTTGTTGGCTGACGTTTTTGAGAACTTTAGAAAGACGTGCAATCAGCAGTATGGATTGGATCCGTGTCACTATTTCACATCACCTGGGTTGGCTTGGGATGCAATGCTTAAGACGACTGGTGTGGAGCTTGAATTGCTGTCTGACATTGACATGTTTCAATTCATAGAATTAGGTATGCGTGGTGGTGTGAGCTATATTGCTAATAGACATGGACAAGCAAATAACAAATATATGGAAAAGTATGATCAGACACGTGAGTCGAAATACTTGATGTACCTTGATGCTAACAATTTGTATGGATGGGCTATGAGTCAAAGTCTCCCCACTGGTGGTTTCAAGTGGCTCACTGAGAAAGAAATAAAAAGGTTAATCTGTGTAGTTATCACAACGACAGTGACACCGGGTTGATAGTCGAAGTTGATTTGGAATATCCACACCATTTACACGATCTACACAATGACTATCCACTTGCTCCTGAGAAAATGGAAATCACTGTTGACATGTTGTCAGAGTATTGTGAGAAGATCAGAAAAAAGTTCAACGTGAGCGTCGGTCTTGTGAAAAAGTTGGTGACAAATTTGAGAGACAAAAAAAAATATGTTCTTCACCACAGGAATCTGCAGCTATACAAAGAATTAGGGTTGAAAATTAAGAAGGTCCATAGAGTGTTGCAATTCGATCAGTCTAAGTGGTTGGGTAAGTACATCGACTTTAACACAACAAAACGTACTGCTGCAAAAAACGCGTTCGAAAAGGACTTCTTCAAACTTATGAACAACAGTGTTTTTGGTAAGACCATGGAGAACCTTAGAAAGCGAGTCGACGTCCGTCTTGTGACAAATGAAAAGAGTCTTCAAAAGTTGGTTTCAAAGCCAACGTTTGTGAGTTCTAAAATTTTCAATTAGAATTTGGTCGCTGTTCACAAAATCAAGGAAACGTTGGTGTTGAACAGACCTGCATACGTTGGGATGTGCATACTCGACTTGAGTAAAACGTTGATGTATGACTTTCACTACAACTACATATGCAAAAAGTACCCTGGGTGTAGGTTACATTTCACTGACACAGATAGTCTGCTATACACAATTGTGACTGACGACGTCTATGAGGACTTCTTGAAGGATCGCGAAAAGTTTGATAACAGTGACTACCCTGTTGACAGTCCATTTGCTTTGAAAGAGAACAAGAAGGTGATTGGTAAAATGAAAGACAAATGCGCTGGGGTGCCAATTGTTGAGTTCGTTGGACTGCGTAGTAAGATGTATAGTTATTTAAAAGAGAGTGGTGGTGGTGGAAAAACTGCTAAAGGCATCAGAAAGAACATAATTAAAAATGTAATTAAACATGAGGATTACAAAAGTGTATTACTTGACGAGAAACAGTTGCGACACACAATGAAGACTATTAGAAGTGTCAAACACAAGCTTGGAAGCTATGGAATAAATAAGGTGTCATTGTCCTGCTTTGACGATAAACGCTACCTTTTAGATAATGGTATTGACTCCTACGCGTATGGTCACAAAAACATCTCACAAAATAATTAACGAATGATGTCGAAGTATGCGCGAAAACACTGAGAGACATATGAAGTTTATTTAACATTGCCACTAGACTCACAATCTAATGGCTTTTTTTCCGCATGTGAATTGACTGCATAGTAGTATAGCAAATAGCGGCACGGGTGCAGTTTCACATTTTATACGACGGCCAAACACTGACTCAAGGCTAAGCTGTGGGGTTAGTGTTGTGACTCGCCAAGTGCGCTGAACTTGTTTAACTATCAATCAAAACACAATATGAAGCGACGCGTTCTGCGAAAAGCCACGGAGAGCTGTAAGTGGTGAATTTTGAGTTTAAAGCGACATGTGCTAAAAACCTATTTGAAAAGTCGTTCGTTGGAGCTTGGTTGAGTCTGCTTTATCGATTTGAAATGGCTTTAAAGTTGACCGTAGAATTTCGTCGTCTGAAGCGACACTATTGAGGTCAGCTTGGTCTGGCGGTACGCTGAGTCAGTGTTTGGCCGTCGTATAAAATGTGAAACTGCACCCGTGCCGCTATTTGCTATACTACTAAAATTGGTGAATTCAACAAGATGCTTGGGCGTTGTGATGGATGACAAATTGAATTGGTCAGCGCATTTGAAGGGAGTGATAAAAAGTTTCTCTAGAAAATTTCACCATTTCCTGCCGACTGTGGTACGGGAGCAGTTTTACTACAAGGTGATTCTACCCTCTATAACATACGGGATTGTGGCTTGGGGAAGTTGAAATAAAACACCCTTCCAGGACGTGGAGAAAATGCATATACGAGCAGCTAAAATCATCTTCAAGTTAGATTGGAACACGCCAAGTTCCGAACTTCTAAACAAGGTTAATTGGAAATTTACAAGTATAAAATAGCAACCCTTGTTCACAAGTCGCTACACCCTGAACTTATCGATGAAACGGCCGGTCGCGCTGAATTTAAGCTCAACGAATTATTTATTCAGAGGGACACAGTGTACGCCTTAAGAGGTCGTAATGCGTTAGTTATTCCACGACCGAGAACGGAGACCATGCGAAGATCAGTCGCGTACAGAGGCGCTGTTATATGGAACTACCTCGACGAATCAATACAAGAAAAGAGACATAATTTGTTCAAAAAACATGTTAGGAACCATTTAGACCACATTCCAATAATGCCTAATCGGAGACACAGCTGTGACTTCATATACTATTAATATCATTTTAGTCTTAGACTCTAAATCGTTTCATATACATTTCTATACATTCTTATATATTTTATACTAGAACTATAGTCTCACTTTAGAACCTAGACTCTAAATCGTTTTATATACATTTTTTATACATCCTTATACATTTCATACTATAGAACTATAGATTCACGACCCCATCAGCGTCAGCTGCAGTGTTGTAATTATCGTGATTAAATAAATGATATTATTATTATTATCATCAGCAATGTAAAATTGCTTTTGGATTGTAACAACTGGGTAACAGGCAGTGTTAAATCAAATACACATCTAGTTACCAAGCCAACAATAAAATCAAAGAAAGTAATGTTTAAGTAGTTTTAAAAGAGATGATGCTTTACTACTAAAAGTACTGTATCTATGTTAGACTTGAAACAGAATCAGATACAATGCCCAAGGAAGGTTTTGGAAGAATTTCTTTTGCTTTGGTGGTTATTTTACTAGTGGAAGGCAAGAATGATAATTTGGATTGAATATTACAATATTTTTTACTAGATTTTGTCAAGGAAGAATACACCGACTTCATTTTCTTTGCAACAACACCAGAGACTAATGGCACATAATGATTTTGTTAAATACAGCAGAAGAAGGAAGTAATCCTTCTTTTAACAGGAGGACGAGGCTCTATTATTTGGTTAAATAACAAACTCCATCTTATATTTGAATCAGATTCAGGGTAGTATGAAACAATCTTTTTATGAGTAACTGTTGACATAGCAAGTAAATATAAAAATCCACACCATTTCTTATCTGCATAGTTAAAAATAGCTTCTGCCCTAACTAATTCATCCAAGGACAAGTTAGTGTCAATAGTGTCAATTTGATGAATTTAGCTTCCTAAAAGGGTTAAATGCATGTGATCATAAATCAAGCTTTGATATTAAATAAACAAACGATCTCGCATCTCAATAGTTAAATGACCAATTGCCATCTTTTTAACTTGGAAACCAAATTTTGATTTTATTTTGCAACTACCTAACATAACACATTTTGATTGTTTGGGGCTACAATTTCCTTATTAATTTTATTGGCAAATGGAGTGGAGCAACAACCACGACATTTTGTTTCTGAGAGAGGTATTGGTTTCAAATATTTATGAAACCAGGAAAGGAAGTAGCGAGAGAGGTAAAATATGGGATGATGTAGCAGAAAGGCTAAACAAATTGAGTACTCCAAAATTCCAAGTTATTAAAAGATCTTTGAGAGATAGACTTAATTTGCTTATAAGCAAATACAAAGCAAAAAAACAGAGAAGAGGAAAGAGCAAGTGGTATTAGTCCAGATTTACAAGAGATTAATGTTCTGTTAGATGAAATTTGTGCTAAAGAGGAAGAATAAGTGATCAATACTGCTAACGAATCAAAGAGGAAAAAAACAGAACAAGACAAAGCAACAGCAGAAGAAATGAGAACCAAAGCAATGGAATCCATGGGGGAGACCAAAAAGAGGAAAGAGAAAAATGGTGAAGAGTTTTCTCCACTAAGAGAACCAGGAGGTACAAATGATGCAATGGATTATTTAAAGGAAAAAGTAAGGAGTAATATATTACTGAAAGAGAAAAAATTTGAGCTGCGACAAAAAGAAGAGTCGAAAAGGGATGCGATAAGCCAAAATACAGCAAGAAATGCTTGGGTTACTCCAACAACAACAACAACAAGACCAGCAAAAACAACAGCAGCTTTATCAACAACAACACATGCAAACAATGCAAACCATGCTTCAACAACAGCAACTTCAAACTCAGGCAATGATGTCTCTCCTTGAAAAGTTTGCATCAAAATAGACCTTTTGTTTATGGACATTGTGTTGACTTTAGACTTAAATGTGTTTTTTTAATCTCTTGTTATTGTGCAACCCAATCTAGCTCTTCCTTAAATTGACTGTATTGTACGACAGTCAAATTAACAATCCCACAAGCAGTTTGTTGACCATGAAAACATTTAAGTGGTATTTTAATATGAAGTTAGGGTCAGTTTCCCTTAAGGTGGCTCCCTCTAGTATTTAAGGAGGTACCCTCCAAACTGTAGGGAGCCAGCTTAAATTGACTGTCACAGTCAATTTGAATACATAGTTATAATTCGCATATACAGTCAATTTAAGGAAGAGACTGGGCTGTATTATCACATCCATTTAAAATTTTTGTAAAGATGGAATATTTCATACTTTGTTAAACCTTTTATATTGAAACTCTTGCTTGCTATATATTGATATATGGACATGCAGTTTTTATAAATATTTTAATTTATGTAAAGTTTAAACTTAAAGTCATTGTATTGTATATACAGAAATATATTTATGGAACTAATTAGATTATGTACTTTTTACAATCAATATTATATACTATATATATATATATATATATATATATCACATGACTCACACAACTGATAATCGAAACCGCAGTCTCCAAATTGGTGTTCTAACCACTGAGCTATTGAGACATGGTCAGGACAGTATTTATAAAAATAGTATACAACAATTATAATACAAAAATATTATAATAATATAATAAAAAATATATAACAATAATAGTACCCTATCTGCATACAGTAACTTGTCTATTCAGTTAAAATACTCCTGCAATGTTGGAGGCTGTACGTTAACATTAAAATTCTACAGTTTGATTGCCATACATGCATGTTAATGCATTCCTGAGTAGGGAACAGACAACATACATTTTTCCTACACTACTCATCCCTATCTTGAGATTTTTTTTTAAATCGAGGAATTTAAAATAATTTATTATATTCCCGAATAACCATTCCACTGATACTCTTGTGGAACTCATGCGTGAATTAAAAAGATGCATCTGGTTGGTAAGAGCTGCTCCCCTGCATGGTGCTTGCAGGTGGATGCTTGAAGGGTAGGCAGGATCTCCATATAAACACATTTGCTGGTGTGTTGTTGAGAAAGCATGTCTTTCCATGTCTTTCAAAAGGCCAGAACTTGCCAGCATTGCTGAGTCATGTCTTTTCCCCTCTATTAAAATAAATTACATAGATTTCAATATATAATTCCTCTATTAAACCCCCTTACAAGTGGTGCTTATCAATTTTATGTAATCAAGAGGGGTGGTTATTGGAGGGGGCTTGAAACAAGAATATTTAATTTTCCAAGTCAGAGTAAGAAAAACTGAAATCTAAAACCAAATTTAAAGATTTTCTATTGATGGCATTATTAGAGAGAGAGAGAAAATAGATGTTTTTGATTGTTTGTTCCCCGTTTGATGTTTTCTTGGGATTATATAAGGAGGACTTATTATACTGTATAAAGTTTGGGATGACAGACATAATACACATATTATTCAAGAATGAAGGTAAGTATACCATACCCATTGGTCCATAAATATGAGCAATCATCCCATTTGGTATTACCATGGATTGAAATTTAGGAGCATGTACTTTCTTGTGGCCATTGTACATAACTCTTCAGGGGCGCAACTAGAAAATTTCGAGGGCAGGGGTTGAATGCAAAAAGGGCAAAGTAGCTCAGTCACTGGCGGCGGAAGATGTTGTGTTTTGGGGGGTAACTGCAACCTCTAGGGGGGTCGGGGGCATGCTCCGCCGGAAAATATTTGAAAACTAGAGTCTCTGAAATGGTATTTCATGCATTCTGAGAGTGTTCCTCACATAATTGTCAGGTTCATTGATTGTACCCAAAATGTGCACGTTTGGGACGTGAGAAGGTCTGTAAGAACCGATATGGCACCAGAATTCAAGGGGAAAGCGAACCAAACCTTTGAATAATTTAGTTTATCTTTCGCTGAATATCCGTTGGCGTTAAACAAGGGAACAAACAGTGTTTTAGCTCTAAAATCCTAAAAATATTGGGGGGCTTAGCCCACCCATTTCAAATATTGGGGGGCTATAACCGCCGCCCTTGCGCTCAGTATTCTAAACAATTTGGGATACTAGATATTTTCGTTATGCTTCTTCAAAAACACTCAACAACTACAACAACAACAACCACAACAACAACAAAATTACAACAACATCAACAACAACAACAACTTTTATTTACCCAAAAATTAACATGAATGATTTACAAAATATATAAAGCACGTTCTATGAGTTATGACACACGTGTAGCATCTTTTACAAGGCAGAGTGCATTTGAGTATGTAAACTATATACATTAAGAACATACTCGGGCCTTAAGACTAGTATTTGTCAGAACAAAATGTTGTTCTGCCACTTCTTGATCAGCTCTCCGCAGAAAATGCGGAAAACCGCTGAAAACTGGAGCACTGGCGTAAGAAGACTCGTACCCAGAGCCTCGCCGCGCCCGGTGGAAGATTAGAAGCCGAGCTTGAAGCCGAACTAGAAACCTCTGAGTCTCGACAGATTTGCGGAGAATTGTATTGCGTACTACAACAGACGATTAATTATCTTATTATTAATTATTAATTATAATTATCTGTTTATCTAAGTAAGTATTAGTTAGTATTAGAGGTCTCACAAAAAGGGCAGGGGTTAAAAAGGGCAGGGGTTGCAACCCCCCAACCCCCCCTCTAGTTGCGCCCCTGCTCTTTGGTTTTTCTGGGTCTACAAATCGGACGAACAGTTCCGTCTATAAAACCAAACAGTTGGACAGAGGAGCTCCTTTTCTATATACAGCATCAGCATAAATCTCCAAGAGATCAGGACTTAGAAGAGTGTTATTCCATTGAATAATTCTGTGGCAATGCGTGTCAAATATGTAGTTCATTACGTGATTTGTTATCATGCATATTTCTGGCACTGGTCTGCCGAACAGCGGTATCATGTCCCCATACCTGCAAGGATATGCCAAGCGTTTTAATAGCATACACATTCCTTCTAGTCCATTGGCGACACTCCTCTGATATGTTCTCCATGTTTGAGGTATCTGCAGAGCTTCAGCTAAAGCTTTGAGGTCTCTCTTCTGCACACGAAAATCTTCTTTACACTCGGCCTCTTCTAGCTCGTCAAAGTCGAATGTTGGGTTGTTCTCGTAGCTGAAGTCAGGATTTTTTGAGTAATAATGATCGTATAGAACAACGAATTCGTCATCTGAAATAACTTCTTCTGCGTACGAGTAGACTAAAAGCTCTCGAAGATTTCTAAATGACATTTTGAAATGGTCGCCGTCGCCGACGCCAGGAACTTTGCTTAAGGTTTGTTTTGAGTGCGAAAACGACGTCTAGTCCCAGTGTTACTCGGTCAACTCAACGTCGCGTCGCGGCGAAAACGTCAACTGCTTAAGTTCGCTATTGATGTGGCGACGCGGCCGGGCCCATTGCAAGGTCCCAGGCTACCCCCCCCCCCCCCCCTCCCCCTGCTCACCGACCTTGTGATTCTTGAAATAATCAACTCAGCAGTTAGTATAAAAAGACACCAAAGACTGTTAAAGAATGAAGGAAGAAAGTGCATTCTCTTTATCATTCAAATGTCTAGGGGTGCATATAGTGCAAATGTATAGGCATCAATTTGGTTTTAATACAGTATTAGGGATTCTATCCCGATTGTTGGTGAGGATAGATGTTCTTGAGGTCTCAATGCTGGACATTAAACTGATCGGTTAATAGAAACCCTAGGATTGGTACATGTTAGTTAATAAATGTCTTGAAGGCATTTTACCACCATTTCTAAAGAACCATTTTAATCTCAATGAATTTGTTCATTGCATACATGTAAGAGCATTATCTAATATCTATTGCCTTAATTGACAATACTACATTTGTAGGCTTTATACAACTTTCAAGTTATAATTAGTTTTTGTAACATATTGTAAATTTATATTTGTAATACATAATAATTGTAATTTGTTAGGAAACAGGACCCCGTCAATACCAGTTTTGCATTGAACAGGCTATCCTGTATTTTTATTTGTATTATTAATAATGGCTAAACTTTTCCCAATCCCAGAATGTATAAAGTACAACTCTCTCGGTTAAGTATTTCAAAATTTGTCTAAAGATTTCTGAACAAACACAATGCGGTACTATACAAGTTACAACTAACAAACAGATGTTTGTTTTATTGAAGATAAAATATTGTTCAGCGTACTGTACATTGTAGGCAGAAATACAGATCTTTTAAAGGTTGGTGCACTGCCAAAATAGTGTGTAACAGGTCTCAGACATTCAACGTTTCGAGTGAAAGCCCTTCGTCACTCAAGACAATATTAACGATAAAGTAGTGTCTAGTGAAGGCAGTGGCTATTCGTACGGTAGCAGTAAGGCGGTAGTCTTCTATAATTCAACGAAATGCTAATCCTAATATAATTACTTTACCAAATTACCAACCCTAACAAAAAAACTATGCTGAAAAGGCATATTAATGTATTAAAAATAATGTTTATCGAACTCGACCGGAAATCGCGGGTTAGGAACGAACGCCTTGTTTATCTCCTATCTTACAAATATATAGACACTTAAAAGTTAAAATAAAAGGGCCTTCGCTCAATACAGACTCACAGTGTACTATCCTTGGATACTGAGAAATTGAGAATACTAATTTATTTACCTGTATTCGTGTCCGAGCAAAGTATCCATCGGCATAGATGAATATTTCAAAATAAAACTTGCTTGTCCGTCAACACTACATTCCACAGTTTCGGCATGAATTCAGTGTTTACTTTGTTCAAAAGTCAAAACAAACATTACTACATCCGCTGATTTTGTGCGGAATATGGCTTGTTGTGATGGTCTGGTATTGCAGTAATTATATCTTTTGTCCCTGTCGCTCTCCTTTTTCCCGTAGTCTTTCGACCTTTTTCTCCTCGGTTTTGCTTTTGCCGCCTTACTCTTCCGCTCCACTTTTTGTTTTGCTTGTTGTTTATCCATAGCAATAAATTGTTTTCAAACTCACCTTTTTCAAACTCTACCAGGCCAAATTTCCGATGCCGCGCGTTTGGACGGCGGTTGATGCATATAAATATGCAAAACCCATCACTGTAGACCCAAGCGTTCCCCCCCGTGATAAGGGACTAAACGCCGGTCGATATTAGCACCCTCGCCCTCAGGCATTCGGCCTTCGGCCGGCGCTTCGCGCCGGGCGAGGGGATAATTGAATCCCATGAAGACTTTGCACCAGTTACTAGACCATTGGACCATTGCACACAGAAAATAACTCTACTACTTCACTACTGCTCAACTACTGTATTAGAGCATAACAACCGATCAACAAATGTATCCAAAGGGTCTGATAATTTCCCAGCACCTACAAATACATTCGAGATGACTGTAGTAACATATATATTCCCATGAACAAACAGTTCTTTGCTATGTCAGTTTACTCTATATGTTTTTCTGTCATCAAATATTTGGTTATTGGAATTCTGATAAGAGACGATTGATGTTGAATTTCTTTTATGAATACTGGATTATGAATACTACGATTAGTTGTAATCGGCCTCAGGACTTCCACCAAACCTCCCTATCAACCTCAGTGCCATGTGGCCCATGCTATTACATGTTATATAATAAATATGTTTATATAACAAAGACCTGCATCGTTGATGCATAGCCATTACATATGTACCGTAATATATCATACACAAGAAGGCATTTTTTGAAAAGTGTGTTGAAAAACGAGGCGATAGCTGAGTGAGATTATCTCACACATGTGCGATTATCACTTTTATTAGTTGTGGAAAAATCAATAAAACACTCTACTTTATATAATAAAACTCAATAATACACTCTTGAGTAATACATAATAATACTCAGTAATACACTCTTGAGTAACTATCATTTGAGCAAAGAAACCATACACACCATTTTACACTTCATGTCTGTTGTCACTTGTAATAATTATTTGATTGTTAAAAAGTGCAGTGTAACTAGCTTTTTCTCACAGGTTGCAGTCTGGTGGTTCAGATGCTAATGTTGGAACAACTCTTATTTTCCTGTCCCTTGCCTTGTGTCGTGTTTAATTTTACTACGTACCCTCCCAAGGGCACGAGTTAATCCTACAAGCAGCATGGTCTTGTTACAATTTAAATCACCAAGGAGAAAATATTGTATTGATTCAGTGTCAAGTACACGAACAATGTTCTCCATGGTTGAGAAAAAGTATCGTCGCAAGCAGGAGGTCTATACAAAGCCGTCACATTAAAAGGACTGCTATTAGGTTTAGTGATGTCAATACTCAATATCTCGTATGCATCGGTATAGAGGTCGTGTCTGACAGTATAATTTAAATTTCATCGAACATACACCACCACCAGTTCTATTTCGATCTCTTCGAATAATCGAATAACCATCAATATTAATTTGATTATCAGATATTGTGGAATCGAACCTGGTCTCATTTAAACAGAGAACATCTAAACATTGATAATAAAGTGTAATTCGCAATTCATCAATATGCAAAAGGAGGCTTGGTATATTCACCATCCGCTATTTTAAATCCTCGATCTTTTGGTAACAAAGGATTAGACACGGGCTCGGTTCCACAGTAAACAAAATTGTCATCCGCATTTAATCAATAAGACCTATTTATATGAGTTAGAACGTTTTTAGTTAAACTTGTTGCCCCTTCTTGGTTAAGATGTTCTCAAATTCACTCAAATTTAAGAAGTTCTGATCAATGTTAGTAAACTTAGAGCTTCCAAGGGCCTTTAATAATGATCTTCTATGTACTATTGTAAAATTGAACAGTACAGTCCCTTAGTTTAAGTGAAAACATCTTATGGTACTTGTCTTCGTTGATCTCAGAGTCATTCGATTGAAATTCATCGGGAGTTATTTCGCTAATGAATTTTTGCAAGGATATGACGTCTGACCACAAAAAGAAGTTCAGAAAACTATAGTACGATAAAGCATCATTAGACTTTATAGAATCCATCATATGTACTAGTTTATGCAGGTTCAAAATATCTCATAAACACGGTAGCACAAGAATACACGTCCGCTCTCGATATAAATAGATAGATAGACAAACAGACAGACAGACAGACAGACAGACAGACAGACAGACAGACAGACAGACAGACAGACAGACAGACAGACAGACAGACAGACAGACAGACAGACAGACAGACAGACAGACAGACAGACAGACAGACAGACAGACAGAATTTATTTAAACTCGGAATCTCGATCAATTTACATTGCTTTGCACGAGAGCCGAAAAATAATACAAAAAAATGGTCTATTTACAAGTTGTAAGTACTAAGTATATACATTAGGAACTGAATGATGATAATTTATGTTTAAAAGATGTTAAAGTATTTTGCAGCTTTGTTGCCAATGGTAATTCATTCCACAATTTTGCTCCAGAAAACTTAAAACTCTTTTTTAAATGTTCGGTATTAGGTTTTGGTAGTATAACATTCGTATCTCTTTCTCTGAGGTCATACCTCAGAGAAGTTGAGTTAAGTTGGAATTGGTCTACAAGATACGATGGAGCTAGACCATTCAAAACTTTAAACATCATAATAGCTTTATGTTTTAAGCGTCTGCAAGCAAGCGTTTCCCAACCGAGATTTTCTCTTAAAATAAGCGATCTGATGTCAAAACCAACTTCACAAATAACACGGGCAGACCTCTCTTGTAATTTTTGCAACCTAATTGCCTGTGACAAAGATAAATTATCCCAGACAATATCACAGTAGTCAAAAATTGGTTGAATTAAATAATTGTAGATAGTGATGGCGGTTTCTTTGTCAACAAAAGGTCTAGCTTGTTTAAGACCCCTATCAATTTGCTATGTCCAAGCAAGTCTCTGGTCTATATAGACACCGAGAGACTTACTAGAACTAACTCTTTTAATAGGTTGGTTGTTTATGAAAGCGAAGGGCATATCACTAATTTTGTTCAGTTTGTCATCAGATCCAATAAACATATGTTCACTTTTAGCCACATTTATGCTTAATTTGTTTGCCAAAAGCCATTCATTAATATTGTTCAAGTCATAGTTTGTTGCTTGAATAATTTCATTGAATGACGATCCTGTTGTTGTTATGGTGGTGTCAGCATACATACGTAGATTAGAAAAATCCAAACAATACGGCAGGTCATTAATATAAATGAGAAATAACAGTGGTCCAAGTATAGACCCCTGTGACACCACAAGTAATATTCCTGGGGGTTGATAAATTACCATTAACAAAGCACCGCTGTTTACGATTATTCAGGTATGAACTAGAAATACGTTATACGCAACACCCCTCGCCCGCTTACTGTTTGAAACTTTTATAGCGTAGTTGCTAATTTACTACAGTAATACAGTCTGTACTGCAGTTCTTTTACTTGAATTAGGTATTAGCCCATTTATTTGCAGTGGACAATATCTCTGAGAGCTTTGTGTTGTTTGAATTTAATTCTTCCATAGGACATCAAACTAAATAGCGTAAACTGAACAGAATAGTTTACAGAGAAGTTTACTGCTGTTTCTACCATAAATCACAATGAAATAAATTACAGTACTTGTCTCACACTATTGATGATTCATCAAGGCCAGCGAGAGAAAAACCCGGGCCCAGGACTGACATGTGTACCCCTCCCCTAAATTTCCATGAGATGTATGAATGATCCCTTAATTGCAAGTTTCTATTTTAGATACCTCATTCCTTTATAATATTATTGTATGGTAGTAACGGTACAGCATAATATACAATTATTGGATGAGGCTGAGCATGATATCAAGAATTATCCAGACCGAGGTCAATGTTATCTGCCAAAGCAGATAACTTTGACCGAGATCTGGATAACTCTTAATATCATGCGTTAGGCGAATCCAATAATTGTTTTATTATACATTGTTCAAGATAGTTTTACTAAAAATATACAAACAAATCAACTACAAGCATTTTTTATTTTGTAATTTTCGCGCGCTTGATCCTAGTGACGTCATCAGCGTTCAATAATTTTTGTTTTGGACACCTCCGTGCAATAATTCACAGTATTCAACATAAATGTGGTCAAACCTGCCAGATATTGAGAATTCGCTGGAGTATGTTGACCAATAAGAAACGAGAATGAAGTTTGAATGTATAATAAATGCTTTTAGCCAGCGGAATTGGAGAACAGTGTTGAGATGAACGGGTACTTCGTGTTACCGGTAGGTACGCATAATGGTTGCAACATTTGATTGGTCCAGAATACACCAGTCACAAGTGATTGACGTGGCGATGTGGCCGGGCCCCTTGCAAGGTACCGGGCATCCCCCCTCTCACAGACCTTGTGATTCATGAAATAATCAACTCAGTAGTATAAAAAGACACCAAAGGCTGTTAAAGAACGAAGGAAGAAAGTGCATCCTCTTTATTATTCAAATGTCTAGCGGTGCATATAGTGCAAATGTATAGGCGTCAATTTGGTTTTAATAAGACATATTAGGGATTCTAATCTTTCCTAAGTCTGGACATGAAACTAATCGTTTAATAGAAACCCTAGGATTGGTATATCATGCTAGTTTAGAAATGTCTTGAAAGCATTTTACCACCATTTCTAAAGAACAATTTTAATCTCAATGAATCTGTTCATTGCATACATGTAGGAGCATCATCTATTGTCTTAATTGACAATACTGCATTTTCAAGTTATAATTAGTTTTTGTAACATATTGTACATATATATGAATATGTGTAATAAATTTATATTTGTAATAAATAATAATTGTAATTTGTTAGGAAACAGGACCCCATCAATACCAGTGTTTGCATTGAACAGGCTATTCTGTATCAATTTTATTTTATTATTCTTGTTATTTTTATTATTATTGTTAATGCCTAAACTTTTCCCAATCCTAGAGTGTTGTCAGATTATGTGTACATGTATACTGGTTCCCAAACATTTGACGAATCTCTTATTCTGCAGGAAAACCTCTATTGCTTTCATAATATTAAATGCACATATATAACCTATATTCAGGATGACATATGTCTCCTCAGTCTCTTAAATATAGTGTTTTTTGTTTGTCCCCCCGGCCCATTTCAATGCATGTTGATTTCTATTGAACAAAATTGAACCAAAAGTGGTTTCTTGCAATTAGGAACAACATTGCACAGCGGGGCACGGGATTTACTAAAGTGGTAAAGATATATAATTCAAGTGTGGATGACCTAGCTGACATAGTACTCGCTACTTGTTCAATCCCTAACAATTTCTGCTGACATACTGTAGTGTCAACATACCCAATGCAATATAATTAAATAATTAAACGAGACTTACCTGTAAGTTGAAGTTTGATTGTAATTATGTCATGTCATCAGTCCGGAACGAAGGAGTCACATGGGACGCGCATGCGCATTGCTGGTCAGTTTTCAACGCGAGTAGTACAGGAAATTCGGAACGAAGGAGATTGGGTGGGATGGGAACCGTGGGCATGTGACTCCTTCGTTCCGGTCTGATGATATGACAGAATTACAATCAAACTTCAACTTACAGGTAAGTCTCGTTTAATTATTTAATTCTATCATGTCATCAGTCTACGTCACTACGGAGTCACATGAGATTTCAAAGTCCTGTTCTACGAATATTTTCATGTTATGAGATTTATTAATTAGTGTAAATAACTGAACATACAAACATTTTTGGTACTTTTAACAAACTTATTGTTTCAAAAGTGCAGTACCAAAATTATTAACAGAAATGTCAACTGGTTTCTCATAAAATCTGGCAAATGTTCCAGAGTTAGACCAACCAGCCGATTTCATGATCTACTTTACGTTAAGCCCTTTAACTCTACATTTTGGTGTTGATGCTGCTCGGCTGCTATGAGCTGTATACTTTTCCACATCAATGCCTGCTAATTTTAGCACTAGTTTGATCCATCTAGCTATTGTATCCTTACATACTGGTTTGTATGGATTTATGTAACTTAATAATAGCTGAGAATGGCCCATTCTATTTGATTGTGTTCTCTGTAAATACTCTTTCAAGTGTTCAACTACACATATCTTCTTGTCATCCTGAAATGCCAGCAAGTCAATTGGCTGTAGATGTTTTCCCGGTTTCGTTGCTTCAATTTCTCGTTTATGGTTATTCTGTATCTACTGGGAATGCTTGTATGTAGTTTGCATCAAGCTTGTCGATAGTCTGTCCTCTTTGACCTGTTGTGAGGCACAGCAGCATTGTTAATTTTAATGTGCTCCTTCAATGGTATCGAAGCCACTGATTCAGACTTTTTAAAATAGTTAAAAAAATATTTACATTCGAAATGTTTGTGTATTTAGGTAAGGCTGGTCTCAGTTCAAATATACCTTTCATGTAGCGACATACTACAGGGTTTTCCCCAAATTTTGTTCCTTCGTCTAATGTCAGCATGGTAGAAAGTCCTGAACGGGCAGTATTTATTACACTATAACGTAAGCCTGATTGGTATAGTGAAACCAGAAACTCAATGGCATTCTTTAAACCTGGTTTGAACACATCTATTTTATGTTCCCTGCAGTAATTTTCCCACCTGTTTAGATAGGTCTGATACTGTTTTGATGTGCCCGTCCTCCAAGAAGCCATCAGGATATCTTCTGCAACTGATGAAAAATCATATTTTCCAAAGCTGTCCCTGACAAGAGACAGACAAGAAGATTCAGTTTGTTCCACAGAGGGTGTACCTCTGATGGGTGACTTGGTAGTACGAGCAGGTTCTTTCTGGCTTTGATGTGAACTGGTTATTGTTTCAACATTTGTAATGCTTTTGCATACCACCCCTGTGTTGGCCAGTCTGGTATTACACAAACTCCCAGACCCCCTTCGTTCTGTATCTTGCACACTACTGCTGGAATAACACTAAAAGGGGGGCAAGCATATAATTTAGCTCAATGCATCTACTGAAAAAGCCTGTGGGTCTGGTCGTTAGTATGCATATTTTGAAAATTGCTTATTGATCCGTGTTGCAAATAAGTCAATTTCAGGTTTGAAATTTAGCTTTTCCAAGCATCCAAGAGCAGTGCTTTGTCAATCATCCATTCAGATTCCCTTTGGTTTCGTCTAGACTCTGCATAGTCCGCAACTATATTTTGTTTGCCAGGGATATGGGCTACACTAATCCATAACTCCTTATCTATGCACCACTCCCATATTTGCTTTGCCATTTTATTACATGGAGCAGAATAGCTAGTACCCATGTGGTTAATGATATTAACTGCAATGGTATTATAACACATTATTCTAATATGTAAATTTGTTTTATCCTTAGCAAAGGTTTGCATGCCCAGGTAAATGGCTAACATTTCCAAATAGTTGATGTGGTTCTCTGCTTCCAACTGGTCCCCCCAGAAGATAGCCCTTCGTACTCAGCCCCCCAACCTGTGAGTAAGGCATCAGTGATGATCTGGCATTGGGGTTCTACATGTGATAATGTTTGATATGCTGTGTCAACATGATTCACCCACCATTTCAACTCATTTTTAGCTTGTTGTGTTAGGCACATAGTTGCATCAAAATTTCCCTTTGACTTTTTTAGAGCAAGGGTATTATCCTTTTCAAGTCCTCTGTAGTACAGTGGGCCGTGCATATTTGGAGCTGTTTTGAATGGCGTAATGCTGCACAAGCATTTTTCAAATCAGTGGATTTGGCTTTGGTCAACCTGATTGTCATTGTTATTGAATTAACCACAAACCCTAAGGTTAGTATTTCTTGAGAGGGCGTAGTCTAAATTTTGTTGGATGTACCACAAATCCTAAACTATCAAATAACAGTATGGCCTCAATTACATTTACTACACATTGCTCATAAGTTTGGCCTTGCATGTAGCAATCATCGATGTGTGCCACTGATATATTGCCCTTAGCATGTAAAGCAGTTAGGGCCGGTTTTAATAATTTGGTAAACTTTCTGGGTGCACATGACAGGCCTTTTCGTAAATTGGTATAAGTTTCCATTCCATTTCATGAACCTTAACAGTTTTCGATCACCCTTATTTATAGGGATTGAATAATAGGCATCCTTCAGGTCCAAAGTGGCCATAAAACAGTCTTTTGCCACCAATTTAGTTATAGTATGAATAGAATCCATTTTAAAATGTTGGTAAGCCACTATTTCATCAAACTTTTTTTAAATTAAGGATGAGACGGTGTTGTGTCCCATCTTATTTAGTTCTCAAGAAGATGCTGGAAACAATTTGACTTGCTATATATTCTACTTTTGTTAGTACTACTTTTTTAAGTAATTTGTTCACCTCTGCCTCAAAGAGACAGGACAGGCAATCTATGTTGGGTAGATTTACTTGTACAATCAATTTTCACCCCCACAACACTAGACAATATTTCTTTGTCATTTGTTATATTTGTCCAAGCTGAAAAATATTCAGCCACCTGTCCAGCCTTAAACTCCTGACATGACCTATCCAAATATCTCAAAAGTTTAGGTATAAATTGTTCAAACCCACTTACTGAGTTTTGTATTTCTTTTAACTGTTTTCTTATTTCCTCTGAGGACCCTGCCATGGTTTTTTCTTTTTCGCTGAGCCTCTTTGTTGGCTCTTTCTGTGCGCCTTGATATTGGCGTTCATTCTGACCATTCCCCACAGGGTGTTTATAACCTTTTGTAAAAAGTTTGTTGAAACTTTTCATGGCATAGCCAATTTGATTTGCTTCTTTGGCATTTTTCATATTTTTGGCCAGATCATCGCCAAACAAGAGTTGGCTGTCAGTTTGCTCTTCAGCTTCACATATGCTTGAGTATTCTGACTTAAGGTAGGTTAATTAGGTCCCTTCTAATGTGGGATAACTGATCATTAGTATGTGCCAACATAGCTATAGTGTCCACAGACTTTATTAACTACAACTAGAAATACGTATACGCAACAACCCCTCGCCCGCTTACTGTTTGAAACTTGTATAGCGCAGTACTGTACTTCTTTTAGTTCTTACTAACTTTTAGTTGTACTTGAATTAGATAATAGCCCATTCATTTGCAAAACTGAATAGACTTTCAGTGGACAATATCTCTGCAAGCTTTCTATTGTCTGAATTTATATGACATAAAAATAAATAACTAAATACATTAATGGTAATAGTTAGTATAAACAGACACTATTGGCTGTTGAAGGAAGAAAGTGCATCTTTATCATAGGCCGGGTGCATACATAGTGCAAATATATAGGGCCCATTTAAATTGGGTTTACTAAGACACAATTAGGGTTTTTCCATGATTGTTGGTGTGGATAGATTATTATACAGCAATTTGATAATTCTACCCACATTGGACTACTGCGATGTTGAGCTGGCAGGGATGTGGATAACTTAATATTGATGTCTCTCGAGAGGTCTCAACGCAGAGCAAAGAAACTGATCTTTCCTAACTCGGGACTTGAAACTGATTGGTTAATAGAAACCCTAGGATTGGTACCTCTTGTAATTAGAAGAAAGTTACATTGTGTAATGCTAGTTAAGAAATTCTGTGAAGGCATTTTCATATCATATCTAAAGAACTAATTTCATCTCAATGATGTTTTTGCACCTTATCAATTGCCTTAATTGACTTATAATTTTTGACTAAACATAAATAATGACTAAATTAGTTTTTGTAACATTGTACTGAACATATATGAATTATGTTTTTATATTTGCAATAACTTTAATTTGTTAGGAAATAAGACTGCCATTGATACCAGTGTTAGCATTGAAGGGGCTATCCTGTATAAATATTATTGTATTATAATTATTATTTAATAATGCGTAAAGCATATATCATATTTTGATTGTCATTAATGCAAAAGCCATATGTATGTGCAACAAAGCATGGCATAAAACCTATATATTCAGGACAACATGCCTATAGCCTGCTTGTTGACAATGATCTAGCTGACACAGTACTTGTTCAATCCGATTCCCAACAATTTCTGCTGACATAGTGATCAGTGTCAACATCCCAATGTCAACATAATCCTATACCGGTAAGCTGTACATGTATTTTACATTGCAAGTCTGGGACCAGTGTTGTCCAAGCCTAGACACAATAAGTTATGGCCCACTATAGGCCAGCTACTGTAGGCCTAACATGTTTCATAATGGATAGAGTAAACACAGATTGTTTATGGAATACAGACCAGTATACAATACATACAGCCGGTAGACGATCGTCAAGCTCATATCCTCAGAAAAATTATTCCCTTCTGATTACTGGTGACTCTAACCCTACTGGTTCAAATGATATAAGTGCCTATGCGGCAGTTACTATACATCAGTAATTTTAATGTGTTAACTGCTGTAGTAAATTCAACCCGCATAGAACATATATCAATAGAATCAGTATATACATCATTGTAACTCAGAATAATTTTTCTGAGGATATGAGCTTGACGCTCATCCATTTATTGTCTGTCTACTCCGAGCTCTCCCTTACTCACTACAGCAGTGCAGTGCACATATTACCACTAACCAGTATACAGTAATTGCTTGTTTATACTACAAAATTGTAGTCCAGGCCCATGTTGTAAACACAGCTATAGTCTGCATATTTTTGCACCCTAAACTACCAGTACTGTGCAGTAAATAGGCTAATCATATAGAGGGCAAAATTACTCGAATATAATTGACTAATGAGGAGAGCATTTTTCCTAAATTCTGGGCAAAATTACTTGTACCTGATTGGTGTTTTACTTGTAAATCCAAGCTCTCCTGTTGTCTTAGTCAATGTTTATAACTCAACAGAGTTGGTTGTAATGTACCGTTTACTTTCAGTGGTTTGTATAGTTGTTTTTCACGCTTGGTTTTGACATTTGGCAGGCTTTCTCATGTTGACAGTTGTTGATGTGCGTAGCTAACTTATTTATGAATGAAATTTTGCCCTCTATATGATTAACACTAACAACAAACAGGTAATCACATGGTTCCTCGTAAAATTAAGGTTTAATTTCACTTGTGTTTTCAAAGTTTCACAAATTGCCCTCGTCGCTTCGTATTTACACCAGTTCTACATATCTAATGAAGCCCTGGGACTGATTGCCAGCAGGAAACAGCTTTAAAAAGCTCGGATTGGATTCACAAACTCTGATAAATATATTAGATATTCCGACGACGATATCTTTTGAACTACTAACTCTAGCAATTATGCTATATATCAAATGAAAGCCTGAATACTCGGACATATTTGCAAAAGATCTTTGTAAACCGAGTTGTAAACTGATTACTAACAGCATCAAAAAAGGGAAAACGGGTTTACCTTTAACGCCATTTACGAACTTGTCATCTCCCGCCAATGATACTGTATCTTTTGAACACTGCATTTTATGAACTTTTTGAACCCAATTATAACCCGACAAAACATATGTACTTTTCGTGTTTAAAGTTTAAACGATAAGGACTTTTTCGCACCGCGAAGGCCCTGAGGACGAGGTTGGGCCGTTGATCCCCTTTTCTAAACAAACAAGACGCCCGCTAGGCGTTAACTCGGGCTACTTGAGGTTGTGGCTTGTTGAAAGACATTGTAGGCAAATTCAGTGATTTGAATTCAATATACACAAATCTATAGTTGTAGGTACAATGGTTGGTTAAATTTTCCATCATTGCAAACCCATAACATAGAGTTGGCCAACAGCTTTGATTATATGAAGGTGAGTTGACTCAGTATACAAGCTGGCTTACTGAGAAGTCTGCTCCACCAAATGAGCCATCCTGTTTGCTGACCTAATCCAGTAAGCCGGCCTGTGCTCATGTAATAATAATTCATATGGTCAGTCCGGCAAACAGGTTCAGTTTGAGCAATCATTAAATCAGTTAATCTTGTTCTCAGTGTATAAGGCATAGCAGTAAATCAAACCATTTAGCTGGCAGTAGCAAGGTATCATAAGCTATTATAAAATAGTTTAAAGAAATGTAATTCAAAATCATTATTTCTTTGAAGTTATATTAACATTTTGAGCCAGTAAACATATTCATAATAAATTTTAGCATATTTATTATTTGAGAGGCTTTATACATACTAGTGACTAGTCCAGTGGGCCGGCCAGCTAGCTAATTGCAATATAAAGACAGATTACTGCATAGTTAACTATGTTACTGTTTCGGTTAGCGAGCCAACTCGCTTTCCATGTAGTCAAGGCCAAAATTCAGACCCGTCACTGGTAGTAAACTAGCAAACAACAACAAACTCTTTACTCCTTGATCTTGATAGTTGGTATGGGTGTCACAGATTTATATACTGTGTGTTCATTTGTAATTATTTGTGTATAATAATACATGTATGAACAATCGATACAAATTTACTGATAACCCAGAACATTTTGGAGCTCCATTTAAGCTTACAGGTAAAATATCAAGTGAAACAGGGTAAAATTCGATAGCAACTAATTACTGAACATTAACATAGGCTCATAGCATCAACTTTATTTTGTATAACATAACAATGAACAATACAGGCAACAAAGCTTATAAAAATATTACAGTTACCTCAGAACAATTAACATATTGCCATACAGCATTCATATGTTGAGTCTCATAATCAATTATTAAACATTTAGTAGACAAAAAGCGTATAGAAACAGATAATTTAATCGAGTACAGGTTGAGGTTCTCGAAATCGTAGACCAACCCGTTTCGAAAGCGATCGGGATTGTGAGCGTATATATATAAGATCAAGATACTTGCCAGTTGCCAGCCACATCAAAGATTTTCAATGAAGAGCACTCGAAGAAAGGTGATCAGATCACTGGAGCCACGCTGGATCATGCAATGTTTTCAGTTTCGCAAAGGTGAAAAGCCTGGGTACGAGGCAAAATTTTTTTGGGGATCACTTCACTGCGCATGTGTAGTAATCCCACATTCATAGTCTCGCTCACTAGTCTACAAATTTAGTCAACAATGATGCAATAATTGCCATTTCGCGACGACGACAAAATAATAAACAGAGCCCTTTTTAAGACTCGTGCTCTCCCCCCAGGGGGGGGGAAGCCCGAGTAATAAACTAAATGTGACTCTGGAAATGGCTAGGAATCCGTGTGAGGGACTAAACGCCGGTCGATATTAGCACCCTCAGGCCTTCGCCGGGCGAGGGGATTAACTGTGAGTTATCACGGTTGGATTCGTTTTTAATTAAAACATTGGTTGTTTCTAGTGTGGTAAAGTCACTTTGAGTACTGTTTGTTGTATGTGGTGTAGTTGGAGGTAAATAATAATGACTATAATCTAATGATTCTTTCTGGTTTTAATATATTCTTCGAATAACAACAAGTCAAAGTCAAGACGAACGTACATAAAACGTGCAACAAAGGGGGGCACGCGACTTCCACAGGGGCCGAGCCCGCTGTCCTTATGATTATTACATAGGAGATTATACATACTCCACCCTTAATTGACCTCGTCAATTTAACCGTAAAAAGCTAACATGAAACATCAATAATTACTGTCCGAGAGATATTATAAAATGAAGTTCACTTATCGTTTACTACGACTGTAGGAATGTCAATGTCAGTAATCATCCGGATGGGGAAGGCTTGATCTTGCGATGCTGTCACCTCGAGAGGAAACAATCTTTGAATAGGACGCTTGATCTCTGTTGTTCCTTTTTTCCCCCTTTTTACACGAACCACTGCACTCCTTACTCGACCATCCCTACCCTGTAGAATCTTTTCGATCTTTCCCAAACGCCAAAGCTGACGGGGCATCTTTCTTTCTTCGACAGTTACGATATCGCCCAGCCTCAATTCCCGGATAGAATTTGTTCGGTTGCTCACGGTATGATGTTCTCGAAGCTCAGTCAGGTACTCCTTTCTCCAACGATCCCAAAAATGATTCAATTTCTGCTGAAGGTATCTGGATCTGTGGGTGAGAGACTCTTGTGTATCTGGCTCCTGATTTTCAGACGTTGCGTCAGTCGAACTGAGAATTCTTCGTCCAATGACCAAATGCGACGGAGATAAGGCTTCACCCACTTCATTAGCCACATATCCCAATGGTCTGGAGTTGAGAATTCCTTCTATCTCAATGAGGATTGTAGACAATTCTTCGTAGTTGACTCTTGCCGTTCGTAGGCTTTTCTTCAGACACCGCTTTACTGATCTGACAAGTCTCTCGAAGAAACCTCCCCACCAAGGCGAGGCTGCTACGTTGAACTTCCAGTTAATTCCTTCGCGAATGCAGTATGCCTTTAGCTTCGAATCCTTGAACGTTTTGCCATTGTCACTGACAATCAACGAAGGAATTCCACGTCTTGCTTTAAAACGGATGAGTGATTTTATGAAGCTTTCGGCTGACAAATCAGGAACAGTTTCCAGATGTAATCCCCGACTAGAAGCACATGTAAATAACGCGATATATGCCTTGTGCATCTCTGAACTGTTCCCATATATATTCTTTACGAATACTGGACCGGCAAAATCGACTCCAACTCTTGAGAATGCAAATTCGTCGCTGACACGGAACTCCGGTAGAGGAGGAGGCGGTGGGATCTTGAAACACCTTCCCTCAACTTTCTTGCAAACAGCGCATTTGGATATGATTGACTTAACAGTGTATCTCCCCTTGACAACCCAGAAGTTTGATCTCAGCTCCACGAGAGTGTCCCTCGCGCCATTATGCATAACTTTGATGTGACAGTCCATTATCACGAGATGGGTAAATTGGTTTTCTCGAGGGAGAATCACTGGGAACCGAGCGTTGTACGGGATCGGTGCGTTGTCCATACGTCCACCACAACGGAGAATACCCTTCTGATCTGTAAAAAACGGACAACGAAGCCTTCACTTGCTCGTATTTCTTATCAAGGTTAATCTGCTTCTGAACTTCTTTTATCCATAGCTCCTTTGCGACATCGTATTCCTCCTGATCAATTTGGCCTCCGACAGCATCTTCACCTCCTTGTCTTTTCTGAAGATTTCTTATGAATCTCAACACATAAGCTGTGACTCTGATTAACTTCGCCAGATTGCTGAATGCCTTGCTTGAGATTACTTTCTCAAGATTCAGCTCGTCTTGACCATCGCTGGTAACCAAGTTTGTGACTAAAGATGTATCCATACTCGGCCTCTTCAATTCACGCAGTTCCAATTGAGGCTGCTCCATGCTGCATCCTTGCATTTTCGGCCACGATTTTCGTTCTTGTTTCATAAAGACAGGACCATTCCACCAGAGTGGATTATCCACTAGCTTTGTAGCTAGCGACCCGCGAGAAGCTATGTCTGCAGGGTTGACTTCGGATGGACAGTATTCCCATTGTTCAACTTCGACTTCTTTACGAATTCCGACGACTCGATTTTGCACAAACTGCTTGAATTCTTTACTTCTTCCGCGGATCCACCATAACACGATTTGGGAATCTAGCCAGCAAAACATTTGGTCGATTTTCAAGAACCCATCTAGAGCACTTTTAACGCTTTTCACTAGCCGGGCTAGAATTACAGCTCCCATGAGCTCGAGACGTGGGATGGATTCTCCGGTTATTGGGGCGACACGGGTCTTCGAAGACACTAGTGTTGTAATGATCTTCCCTGACATTGTTTCTGTTCGAATATATACTACGGCTCCGTATGCTTTCTCCGAAGCATCTGCAAATCCGTGTAGTTGAACGTTGGCAATCTCGGAGACAGGAACACCAGTCAAGTAGCAACGGTTCACAGAGATAGTTCCCACATTCCTTAAGTTGTCAACAAGCGTCTTCCATTCTACAAGAAGCGGCGTGTCTACAGGTTCATCCCAACCAACTTTCGATTTACAGAGCAATTGAAATAGGATCTTGAAGCGGATACTTATCGGACTCAGAATTCCAAGCGGGTCATAGAGCTTGGCTGTAGCTCCTAGAATCGATCTTTTTGACACTGGACCATCATTGGATAAGAAGTCGAACTCAAAAACCAGGTGATCCTGTTGTTCGTTCCACCCAATACCCAACACCTTCTGACTTGACAAGACTGGCTTTGTTGTCTCAAACAACGAACTTGCATAAGTCTGATCCTCTTCTTGAATGCTACTTGGGTTTAGGACTTGAATGGCCGTTGAAGACGAGTTCTCAGCTTCATCGATCTTCCCTTGCACGGTCGGAGAATTGGATATCCATTTGCGCATGTTCAATCCCCCATCTCTGAAACACGATTTCAACTACATAAAACGTGCAACAAAGGGGGGCACGCGACTTCCACAGGGGCCGAGCCCGCTGTCCTTATGATTATTACATAGGAGATTATACAGGAGGTCTGCCTTCCTTTTCCACTTAGATAATTGACCCTATATTTCAGAGTTTACCTTTTTTGCAACTCAAAGTTTTACAATTTTCAGGTTGCTTATATATTTCAAGCATAGTCTTTTACAATTTTTCTGGTTTTAATTTTTTCCGCCATCTTTTCTGTGCAATATCTACCAGTTTGGGGTCAATTTTTTCTCCGCAGGCTTCTTCGTCGTCTAAAGCCTGAGCGAGGGAGTCTAAAATCTGCGCTTGGGATGTATTTTCGCGCGCTTTTGTGTTTCTGCCAGTAAGCTGTTGTACATCAGCTTCCTCGTCCCAACTATCGCTTGCATATATACTGACACTATCGTCCGTTTCTTCGTTGTTTCGAACTTGTATTTACAGTATCCGGCTCAGAACAGTCAGAATCTGGTCCTGATCTTTTTCTGCCTTTTTGGCTTTGGTTTTGTGTTACACTTCGTTTGCCTTCTGAAGGCTCGCGTGACTCGACAGACGTCATGTATATTTTCTCCAGTAAGCTGGTCATTTTTCCCATATTATTTATGTTCGACAAAGTGTCATGCACATTTGTATCGATATCTGTATCTGGGCTCACATTCTCGTGTCGGCTGTCCTCATCCTGTTGACACGAGGTGGCCAGCTGATCATTCATATCCATATTTATAAAGCTTTTTACCTGTATAATGAAAGGAAGATTATTATTACATTGGAATACTTACAGTTTCTCAGTATGTTTTCGAGTAGATTATACGCGTGATGGTAGAATTTAAGAGGGATTTTATCGATAGCTATACTCACAAGGTTTTTACTTTCCAGCGAAACGCTAAGCCAGTGCTTAGAAAACCAGCAATACGCATGCGCATCTCATGCGACTCAGTAGTGACGTTGACTGATGGCATGATAGAATCCAATATAAGCTGTATTTTATATTGCAAGCCTATATAGGACCAGCATTGTCCAAGCCTATCCACAGAAACAATATCAAACTTGTGGCCCACTAGGCCTGCATCTACTGTAGGCCTAAATTGTTCCATATGGACATTCAACAGACATTCAACGTTTCGAGCCGCCCTTCGTCACTCAAGTCTCGATCAAGACAATCAAAGAGTTGCTGTCATAAACGATAAAGTAGTGAAGGCAGTGGCTATTCCTACGGTAGCAGTAAGGCGGTAGAATTCAACGAAATGCTAATCCTAATATCATCAAATTACTAAACCTAACCAAATGACTAACCCTAACCAAAAAACTATTTGAAAAGGCATATTTATCGAACTCGACCGGAAATTGCGGGTTGGGAACGAACGCCTTGTTTATATCTCCTGTCTTACAAATATATAGACAGTTAAAAGTTAAAATAAATTAAGGGCCTTCGCTCAACACAGACTCACAGTGCACTATTATTAGGCGTTATTTGAGAATACTAATTTATTTACCTGTATTCGTGTCCGAGCAAAGTATCCATAGGCATAGGTGAATATTTCAAAATAAAACTTGCTTGCCGTCAACACTACATTCTACAGTTTCGGCATGACATTAGTGTTTGTTCAAAACAAACATAACTGCATCCGCTGATTTTGTGCGGAATATGGCTTGTTTTGATGTAATTATATCTTTTGTCGCTGTCGCTCTCCTTTTTCCCGTAGTCTTTCGACCTTTTGCTCCTCGGTTTCAACTCGGTTTTGCTCTTGCCGCCTTGAACGCCTTGCACTTCCGCTCCACTTAGCAATAAATGTGAGTTTTTAAACTCACTTTTTTCAAAAAAACAATATCCTTTTGAAAAAAACACCTTTGAATACCGTTTCAATTTTTGCACTATTTACCAGTGCCACATTTTCCGATGCCGCGCATCCTCCGGCCGTTGATGCATGTAAATATATAAATAAACTCGATTCTAGTTAGCCCACCCTGCCAAGCATCACCGTGATAAGGGACTAAACGCCGGTCGATATTAGCACCCTCGCCCTTAGGCCTTCGGCCTTCGGCAGGGCAAGGGGATTAAACCATCTGAGAGATTCATGAGAAAAACCATATAATGAAAGCTTATCAAGCAAAATCGAATGATCGAGCGTATCAAATGCTTTAGATAGCTCAACGAACACTACCGAATCTAGCTTCCCGAGATCGATATTAACGAACCATTCTATTGTTGCATCTAGTAATGCTGTGGTAGTAGAATGGAGACATCTGAAACCTGATTGATATTTCAATAGTACATTGTTTACAGTTAGATACTCATACAATAGTCCATATCACGAATTAGAGCATCATGGGATATATTTTGATTTTGGAGGTATATTCAAAATCCAAAATGGCGGCAGCGCGCTATAAACATCCGTAGAGCTTTCTAATCTGAACAATTCCTCTGAACAATTCCGCGTGTGCGTTTCCAAGTTAGAGTACTCAAGAAACTCCGAAATCAGACTTTATTAAACAGGTTAGTAACTAAGTTTTTTTCTAATATATAATTAAGAGTTCGCCAATCGTGACATATTACGTGACCAGCGAAAAGGGAGATCGATATGTGATCGTAAATATGGTCTGTAATTTTTCGTTTATGTGTTAGTATATTGATCTTAGTCATTGGCATGGTTAACGTTTGCTGTGCTCCTGGTTGTACTAATAAAAGTACTCGTGATACAAACGTTTCGTATCATCGGTTTCCCGCAAATAAACAACTACAAAGGAAATGGCTTCGATCGATTAGGCGCGAAAATTTACAAGTGAATCAGAGCACAAGGGTTTGCAGTGCTCACTTTAGGAATGGCAAGAAATCGTCCAGAACTGATGTGCCATATGTTAGAAGTCCATCACTTGTGCCACAGCCAAAGAAACCTCGTAAACCAGTAGCTCGGACCTGCAATGATGTTAATTTGTTTGAAAGTCTTGAGGTTAATAGTATGGATGAAACTGAAAATCAAGTTACTGAATCAAATTTCCCTGAAGAACAAGTGGAGTTAGTGGACGGCAATCATAAAACATTGAGTGATAAAGTGACAAAGTTGGAAGAAAATATTAAAGCTGAAAATGATGATGATGAATACTGGCCAATCCAAATACAGCCGATGAGGTTAGATCATGTCTATGGAAATGATAAACTTATCCGCTTATACACAGGACTACCAAACACCATCACTTTCCATATTCTGTGTGATAATTTAGGTGTACCTATTAGTAATTTGCAGTACTGGGGAAGGCCTAGAACATTTCCAGATGGAAACAAAAGAGGTCCCCCAAGAAAGCTTAAGCCACATGATGAGCTACTGCTCACTCTTATGAGAATGCGTTTGGCCTTGCTAGAGGAAGATTTAGCTTTTCGATTTGGAATCTGCCAGTCACTGGTGTCACAGATTATTAACACATGGATTGCTGTCCTATACAATCGCCTTGCTGTAAACACAGACTGGTGAATTTCCCGAGAAGCTAATGAAAAGCTTATGCCTAAAGCTTTTCTAGAGAAGTACCCCTACACACGAGCAATATTCGATGCTACTGAAATCTTTATTCAGAGGCCATCTGATCTTGGTTGCCAAAGCACAACATGGTCTAGTTATAAACGGCATTCTACAGCAAAAGGTTTGATTGTAGTGGCTCCGTTTGGTGGTATCATGTTTGCTTCAGAACTGTACACTGGTTCCATATCAGATAAGGAACTTGTTGTCCAGTCTGAGGTGTTGAATCATATAGAGGAAGGGGATGACATAATGGCTGATCGAGGATTCACAATAGATGATTTATTGGAGGAGAAAAAGGCCACCCTCAACATGCCACCATTCAAAAAAGGCAAAGCACAGCTTTCAAGGCAAGAAATTGTATCAAGCAGGCAAATTGCTTCATTGCGAATTCATGTGGAACGTGCTATTGGCAGAATGAAGCATTACAGGATTCTCAGCTCAGTTGTTCCTCTCAAATGCAGCAGATCATTAAGCATGATTTTTCAGATATGTGCTTATCTTTCAAATTTTTGTGGCCCTTTAGTTGCTCTTCCACCATCTGTCACTGCAAGGTACAATAAAGCAGTAAAAGCACCTACAAATAGCCTGCTCACTAATCTTTCTGTTCCTACCAAGTCTTCTGTTTCTACCAAGCCTAGTTCTGTTCCTACCAAGCCTAGTTCTGTTCCTACCAAGCCTAGTTCAAATGATTCCATTCTATCACCTGGTCAACCTTTAATGAAATCAACACCTACAGTTTCCAACGAGCAATCTGATTTGGAATCCAGTGCTGGAACAATCAGTTTAACTAGTTGTTTACCCTGGGGAGGAGAGTCTGAAGATGGCCGTGTTCTTTTTTCAAACACCTGCACAATTGATAATATGCTTACCATATTCTTTTACATATTCCTCATGCAACCTTTAGTGTTAGATGAATTTCGAAGCATGGGTTCTTCTTTTTCTATGGCTCTGATACATGCATTTGACTACTTTAAACAAGGAAGGTGGGCAGAGGGGAAGCTTGCTTGGGTGTCACAGTGGATTCCACATGATTACCATGGCCATGTTGATTTATATGGTGATGAGAATGAATTATTTGTAAGCAAGTTGGGAAATTTAATGCAAACCACACAGACATCAACCTGTGATAACCCCAATTGTCCTAAACCAGAGATCCAGCACACAACAAACAATATAATGATCAGGCAAGTAATGTTGAAGGTCTGGCTAAACCTTTCCCTGTTAAATGTCTCAATCAAAGATAAAGATAAGTTATTTAGATCACTTATACTTCATATCAACATATTCTAATTTGTAATATGTTTTCTTTAGATCCCACAGATGTGATGATACTGACAATGGTCAAAGAACTTTCTACAACCTACTTTTAAGGATGTTCCAAGGCTACTCAGATAGTTGCTCATTGTTATTGCCATCAGCAAGTACTAGTGTAGATGAAGTAGAGTTTATAGATGTAGCTGCAGAAGAAATGTGCCCGGGTAAAAGAATTTATCAGCCTAGATTATTTGTAAACCAGCCTCCACCCACTTTACTTATTTACTTAAGTCATCTGGTGACACAGAAAGTAATAACTGACATATCTGACTTACCTCAACAAATTACTTTGTACCCTTCTTGCACATATAAGCTCATGGCATGTACGTTTTGGCTTCCAGGGCATTTCACTTCAGCTGTGTATGTTGAGAAACTAATCGGGTCAAATTCTGGTTGGTATTTGTATAACGACTTGTCCCAAACTATGGTATACCAAGGTAAAACCCCTCCAAAAACCCCAGCAACAGGAAAAATGTCTTATTGTGTATATGTAAAATCCACATAAGTGAGGTTTAAGGCACTGTCATTAGAATGTAAATATATTGTAAATAGTTAAATATTAGTAATAATGTTGTAAATAGTAAGCATTGCAGAGCAGAGAGTATTACAATATTTCACTTTGATTTGCTCTAAGTCAAGCTCTCATGAAGTTTTTGTTGGAGTGTGCCAGGCTTGTTAGAGTAAGTGTGCAGGCAGTCTGCAAGGTGGGCAGGTATGCAGGTAGGCGAGAGGCCTGCCCACCTTGCAGACTTGCCCACATGATCACACTAAGAAGCCTCGAACACTCCCATGAGAATGTTCTGTCTCCACACTGGAAAAATCGAACCTCTTCCATAGTATGTAAAAATTATGGAATATGTATGTCAATTTACTGTAAATCATCATTTACAGGATCAATGTACCTTTCCATAGTATGTAAATTTTTCCAACGTATGTAAAAATACTGTAAATAAATTAGCTTTATGTTGTCAATATGATGTAAAAACCATGGAAATTTAATTAGAAACCTGTAGATCATGTAAAAACTGAAGAAATAAATAGAACAAATCATGTAATAACTATGGAAATTAATGAGACAGATGCTGTCAAAACTATGGAAATAAATGGGTGATCCTGTAATAACTATGGAAATAAATTGAAAGGATCCCAGAAAAATCATGGAAATAAATGTGGCAGATCCTGTAAAAACTATGCAAATATAAAGAACAAATCCTGTAAAAACTATGGACATATAAAGAACAAATCCTATAAAAACTATGGAAAAAAATAAAACAGATCATGTAAAAACTATGGAAATATTACACATCCTGTAAAAACTATGGAAATATAAAGGACAAATCCTGTAAAAACTATGGAAATAAATAAAACAGATCATGTAAAAACTATGGAAATATTAGACATCCTGTAAAAACTATGGAAATATAAAGGACAAATCCTGTAAAAACTATGGAAATAAATAAAACAGATCATGTAAAAACTATGGAAATATTAGACATCCTGTAAAAACTATGCAAATTTAAAGGACAAATCCTGTAAAAACTATGGAAATATTACACATCCTGTAAAAACTATGGAAATATAAAGGACAAATCCTGTAAAAACTTTGGAAATAAATAAAACAGATCATGTAAAAATAATGGAAATATTACACATCCTGTAAAAACTATGGAAATATAAAGGACAAATCCTGTAAAAACTATGGAAATAAATAAAACAGATCATGTAAAAACTATGGAAATATTAGACATCCTGTAAAAAACTATGGAAATATAAAGGACAAATCCTGTAAAAATTATGGAAATAAATAAAACAGATCATGTAAAAACTATGGAAATATTAGACATCCTGTAAAAACTATGGAAATATTAAGGACAAATCCTGCAAAAACTATGGAAATAAATAAAACAGATCATGTAAAAACTATGGAAATATTAGACATTCTGTAAAAACTATGCAAATTTAAAGGACAAATCCTGTGAAAACTATGGAAAAAATTGGAAAGATCCTATAAAAATACTGTAATAAATGGGAGAGGCCCTTTAAAAATCCTGTAAAAACTATGGAAATGTATAGGACAAGATAATGTGAAAAACTATGAAAATAAATGCATTTTATAGATCTTGTAAAAAATAACCTGGAAAAATAAAGTTATTAATAACTTTAAAAATCAAAATAATCTTGTTCTACTATACAGTATTTACAAAAACTTTAGATTATTATACTTAATATCATCATCTACATTTATTCTGCCAACTTTCCTATCAAATATTAGTTTTCCAAGTTGGCAACACAGCTCTTATTTTGACACCCCTCTTCCAACTTGGACATTTTTTCCTTTGCAACCCTTACGAAAATTTCATATGTACATTTTTCACATATGAAATTTCCACATACGAAATACGTACAATCCTACATAATTATGAAATATAGTTCCACATATGAAATTTCCACATATGGAATTGGAAACTTTTCACCATTCACATATGAAATTTTCAAATTATGTATTAAAATTATGTACAGAAACTTCCATACAGTCATGATTGTAGAAATCTTCATAGTACCTTATACATGTATCATGTATGATGATCTTACATAGAACAATATCAAATATATCAATACAAAAATACTACTATTCTTTGTTTTTAGAAAAATATAATTTTTTAGCAATATTAACTGTATATAATTTACACATGCTTGCATTCAAGTGTAAAATATAGAGACTGAGCAAGGCCGGCGAGAGCATACCCCGGGCCCTAGGACTGACATGTGTACGGGCCCCCTTCCTAATTTTGTTTTACGTGAAATATATGAGTAATGGCTTGCAAATAGACTTCTACAGCAGTTATAATACAGTATAATTGTTATTGACACTACAATTATAGCCAGGATTCCAAAGGGGGAGCCCAGTGGATCAGAGTATGAAAAAGGTTGTTATAGTGTCTTTCCGGCAAGGGGGTCTCGGGGTGTGTCCCCCAGGGAAATGTTATTTTAAATTGCCCATACGTGCTTTTGCGACAATTTCTGGACTAATTTTTGTGCAATTATGCCACTTGACAATACAACTAAAACTTGGAAACTAAAGACGGAAAAACACCTATTCTAAGATTTGGATACAACGTTTTCCGTACATTTTTATGAGTTATATATGTTGTTTTTTTATCAACATAATCACCCTTTTACTGCTGAATCTTAAATTAGAAATGAGTTAATCTTTCTAAAACGATTGTAGTACATGTAAAATAGTCCGTATTAAGCTGCAGTTCTCCAGAAGTTGACGCCATCCTGAACACGTGAAAATTATCTTAGATATAGTTTATAGAACAAGAATGGCATTAAATAGATATATTTTCTTGCAAATCATTCAATTTCTTTTAAATAAATCTCTAAGCTCCTTTTCTCCGAAAACATTTTCTCAAAAGAAAACACGGAGACGCGCAACGGAGTCCGGCTTCGCCGGGCCCCTTACCAGGCCCCAGGCCCTGGGTATTTTTCCTCCTGTCGCCGGCCCTGAGACTGAGAGACAGTTATTCAAAGGGTAATTAATAGTTCAAAGGGAAATATTGTTTTAAGAAAAATAACAGAAAAGAAAATCATTTACAAAATAATATACTGTAACAAGTGTATAATATACATGTAATGACTATCCTGACCGTGTCTCAATAGCTAAGTCAATTGGTCAGAACTCATTGGATGCAGTGATTCACAGACCTAGGGTTCAATTCCCAGTTGGTGCAGTCATATTTTTTTTAAATAATAAAAACCCAACAAATGTCAATATAGGGAGACAAAACAATCACACAGTACATAATTTATGAGAACAGTTTCTCAGCTAACTCAATCTGATTCTACCTTATACTCATTAAAATATTTCAGTTCTCTATTAAATAAGTTGCAATATCCTTAGGTACTGTAATTGATTGTCTGCATTAAAAATTAGGTTTTACAAAACATTCAATCCAATTTCACAAGACTTGGGGTAGTCAAAGTCCAACAAATAAAATGTTGCAAGATACTCAACAGTTGCCTCCTTAATGCTTTTGACAGCTGCATATAAGATCTTCTTCCCAATACACCATTCCTTCGTCGATTGCCGGAACGTCTCAAACACGGGAATTCCTATAAATAGAAATAGATATTTCATTAGAAGAATAAATAGAGAATACATGGTTGTGCTGGAACATGGAATTTATTCTGTGCATTCAACTGAACAGGGTATCTCACAAGCTAGCAAAACAAAGGTTGCAGCTCAGAGTTTTTCTGAGTACATATTGATATAGTAACTTAACACAGCTTACACAGCAAAACCTTTGCAACTTTACTAACATCAAGCTGCAACTACTTAGTTACTCAACTAGTGACATTGGACTGGAAATGTTGTTGTTGTTTTTAAGGCTAGAGAATCTGCCTAGAATTCAGAAGGTTGTGGGTTTGAGTTGTTTCTGGAGCTCAGAGTTTTTCTGAATATTGATAACTTAATACAGCTTGCACAGCAAAACCTTTATAACTTTACCTGTACATGTGAGATTATCATAAATAATAACACGTGTGATTATCAAATTTATTGGTGGCAGAAACCCCAATAAGACAGTGGCTTTTATAAAAAAGCACTAACATACAATATGTGACCACTCTGTACTGCAGTTCCCTTATTTGAAAATAGTACTGTATACTAAATAATTATGCACAAGCATGAAGCTGTATTGTGCAATATCCATGCTTGCCCACTGTAAGCTTAACTTAATTGACCATCTCCCAGCTATATCCAAGGAAACTGGGGAAAAGAATTATACTATCTATATACAGGTAGATTTCTCACCTTTAATTTGTGGATAAGTTCAATTCCCTTTCTCAAATTTCCTTCTGCTTCCCTGGAAATATGTTTGGAAGGTTTTATAAAATATGTATGATCTTAGTATACCGGTACCTGCAAAGATAAACCAAATGACTCCAATTACTAAACAAGCAATATATTTCAACCCTAGTTCCAGAGTTTTTGTGTTTAAAGGAAGAAAGGTGGAGAGGAAGAGCCTCTGGTCAAATTGTTTCAGAATCTCCCTTCCATCGTTGATTAGGTTCAGACTTTACATCTCACTTGTGATCGGATATTTAGTCAAAACATGTCAGGGACCGGTCACTATTTGTAGGGTGTACTGGGTTAGGGATATTTTAAATCTGAGTTCAAAACTTGCTCTATCAGGGAATACTTTTTTGAAGCCTGTCTAAACAATCATATAATTGGTGAACTCCTTGTGAGATCATGGGCACATCCCTTTGATGATTTGAAACCAATTCCTTGAGATTAGATTCAGAAGATAAATGTTTGGTGGCCATGCTGGTACCACAAACAGAAGTGGTACCACCACTTCTGTTTGTGGTACCAGCATGGCCACCAAACATTGCCACTGTGACATAACGATAGCCTGCGTACAGACGCTCGTGGGCGCAAAAAGGTGGCGCTAAGTAGCGTCTGTGCATCAGAGCCTGATTGTGTGTTCTGTAATTTATGCCGATTATCCGCAATGCTTATAGATTGTGATTATGCCTTATAGTAGACTTGCTCCAAGTCTGCCTCTTGATTGTTTCGGGTTTATTTAAAGATGGGTTTGTTTCGAGAAGACGGGGTTTATTTCGAGAGTGGTTTGGTTTCAAAGACGGTTTGTCTCAAGGTTTTGCAAAGAACCTGTCTCGAAACAAACCCGTATTCTCAAACAAACACGTCTTTAAACAAACCCGAAACCATCAAGAGGCAGACTTGGAGCAAGTCTATGCTTATAGCAACAAACGAGTATTCACCAAAAGTTTAAGAAACATATAAAAAGTTCTAATAGACAAATAGGACAAGCTGAAACGAAACAGTATAACGAGAATCGGCACTCGACGGCTACCTGGAAATATCGTATGATTAATGTTCTGCATCTCTTCGACTGTTTGATCATCCTTGAACCAAAATTATGCCGACTATAAACAGTCATTCTTCGAAAGTTTTAGCAAACTCTTTTAATAGTCTCATTTACAGAGAAACTGTCTTCGTGCCATTGTAAACAAACATTGAAAACGGAAGTAGTTCTAAACCAATTGAATATCACGTATTAACTGAATTTTCTAAGCGACCAATCATGGTCTACTATAAAAATTCCTTATAGTAGCTACATCACAGAACACGATTAACGGTGCTGGTTCATAGTCTGTGTTTTTCAAAATTCACAGACTATGACGTAGGCTACGTAACGACAGCTAACCATCAATATGAAAATGCATGTTATGAGTTTGAAAGTTGCAAATCTGGCTGGTGACATTTTATTTCACTAATTGCTGGTCTTATATAAAATTATATTGATGATTTGCATTACTAATGCAACTTTTGTTATTTCAAGTTGGAACAATTTTTAACTTAAAACAATTGAAACAAACATGGCTTCATTTGACACCTTGACCATGTGCTTACATGTGTAAATGGGGTTTTGGTGGCCACTGGCCAACCATACCACATTACATATATCTTGTATTAAAAAACTTGCTTTATATATACATAGCTCCCAACAAATTCAGTACTCTAGTGTGGCACACATCTTACATAATATTAAAAACAACCAACCAAGTGGGAACACATCTTACTGCACTAGAGAAACAAACATACCGGTAGCTGTTGATAGGCTTTGCCAATATGAAATTCAAAAATGGCGCCCTTTCACTCGAACTAAACAATTTAATAACGTCATTAAGAACACGTCTGTAAAAAATTCATTAAACTGTAAAGAGTGTGACGTCTGTCGAAGAATCTTTGGCAATCCGTATCAAAACATAAGTGCAGTATACAGAATACACTATTGAGTCTATTGGCATTGTAACAAAGACAACTTGTGCCTCCTTGGCTTGCATATTTTTAATATAGAAATAAACAGTTAACTAAGTTAAGCGTAATGTACGGTCTTACCTTTGAGTAGTTTTCCGAATTCTTCATCTGCCGCCACGATGTTCGAAAGCAACGATTCTTTTGGGAATCCATTGTGAAATAAACTTTTAATCGCGAAATTTTAAATCCAACCGACAAAGACGGGTTTGGGTTTGCTCGATGATCGGGGATGAGCATGAAATCTTGTTGGTCAGCAGTCACATTAACTCGATATTCGATAACATATTCGGGGAGGGTTAGGAAGACGTTTAAGGCGGGGGATTAGGGTTAGAAAACTCATTAGGTGGGGGTTAGGATCTAAGTTGTTTTGGGGTTAGCGGTTATTTCATGGTTAAGTGACAAAATTCTGACGATTATTATATATACCTCGATTCCCTTGATGTGACTGCTGACCAACAAGATTTCATGCTCATCCATGGTTTATTGGGCCCCCTTTATTGTATTTACAGAGTTTTTACATGGTTTATTGGGCCCCCTTTATTGTATTTACATAGCTTTTACATGATTTATTGGGCCCCCTTTATTGTATTTACAGAGTTTTTACATGGTTTATTGGGCCCCCTTTATTGTATTTACATAGCTTTTACATGATTTATTGGGCCCCCTTTATTGTATTTACAGAGTTTTTACATGGTTTATTGGGCCCCCTTTATTGTATTTACAGAGTTTTTACATGGTTTATCGGGCCCCCCTTATTGCATTTACAGAGTTTTTACATGGTTTATCGGGCCCCCTTTATTGCATTTATAACATAGTTTTTACATGGTTTATTGGGCCCCTTTATTGTATTTACATGGTTTGGTTGGTTTCGTTAAACCTTTATCTTATTTACATGATTTGTACTTAGTTTTCTAGAGGTTATTTACATGCTTTTTCCAATATGTTTACATGCTTTAATTTATGATACATTTACAAAGTATTTACAGGGTTCGACAATAGAAGGAGAATGAAGTATTGGAATTTCCATGATCACTAAGACTATGTAAATGAAATTTACATACTTTTTACACCATATCAGAATTTACAGACTATGTAAAAAACACGTAAATGAATTTTTACAAGAATTTTACATACTATGGAAGATGTTCGATTTTTCCAGTGCCATGGGTAACAGTATTCACAAATAGTAGATTTCGGTTGGATGATCTTAAAGTGAAAGTAGGGTTATATCGAGCTTGTAAATCACTGATATAAATGGGTACCTGACCATTTAAAGCTTTGAAAGTAATCAATAGTACTGTATCTTGAAAATAATCCTTGATCTCACTATATCCAACATAAGCAGTACATCAATATTTTAGAGGAGTATTAGAGCAGACTGTATTGTGAACAATATAAATAATGTTTTATGACTATATAACCTATTTTGGCATTAATATTGAACTATTCTTTGTATGATCCCATATTTTCTTTCAGTATCATTAGTGATGTGGAAATGTAGCCACTTTTCTCCATGTCTGAAACCATGTTGGCTGTGTATTTTTGGTGGAACTGTTTTGATCTTGCTTCTGGGGGAAAGGGATTAAAATTCTCCATTTTTTTGAACTGTCTTGACTTGCTGTGGGCCCAAACATGCTTTTCTAAATGCAGATCACTCAGGGGAAGTGGACTTACTTTCCTTGGTCGTGGATCAAGCCAGGAGCAGCAACCAGATGTAACTGACTCAGAAAGCTTGTCTTGGCTGAATAAATCTTCCAAAGCATGCAAAATGGCAGAAACATGCACACATGACTCTGAAAGACTAAGGAACAAAATTTCTTATTCAATCAAGCCTTGGCAGTAGCAAAGAAAAGTTTGATTTAGCTACTCGTATGAAACTAGAGAGCAGACACTGTTTACACACTGTGTAAAGAGAGCAATGTATGAAACTAGAGAGCAGACACTGTTTACACACTGTGTAAAGAGAGCAATGTGTACTGTATTCTGGTCTTGCAAAAAAACTCATTTCCACAAAACATAACATTTTTGTTTTATAATGTAATAAGCTTACCCAGCTGTGCATTCACAATTTGCCATTTGTATTTGTTTTAAACCAGTACAGTAAATATAAACACGGTAAATTCGATCTTTCTTCATCGTTGGTCTCACCAGGCCTCGGTAACACTGAGTGTCGTTATTCCATTCTACTGCAGTGACATGTTTGGAACGATACAAATTTAGTCCTTGACTGAGAGCTCGAAAATCACCTTGACATCCAGTGGAAATTGCTACTCTATCGACGAGATAGCTATACACGACAGATCGAACAACTCTGAAACCCTTAGATCGTATATAAGTTGGATCTGCAATCCATCCCGACAAAGGAATAAAGCCTGGCAATATGGATGCCAACGAAGACGTGTCTACAGGATTATCTCCTTCTCTGCTGTCTAAATCTGAACTTAATATTGGTGTCTCTTGGGCAAGGAGTATCAGCATCCTACCATATCAGACATTTCGTAAAAATATGAACGAATAAATTAATATTTGCTCATCAATATTCGTAAATTCGTGATATCTACATGTCATTAGCATATTAAAGACTTCAATTCATATCAATAAACTGAGCTAATAACCACCTTACCTTTCAACTAATACTGTCTTTACACCAGATACTTTTTCTTTTCTCAGACGCAAAAAATTCCGCAAAATATTGCAATTTAACGAGTACAGAATCTCTGTAGTAACTCCGGGATATATTTTATCGCGCGCCGCCGCCATCTTGAATTTTGAATATACCTCCAAAATGAAAACATATCCCATGATGCTCTAATTCGTGATATGGGCCATTGAATATAAATCAAATACTTTCTCTCAAATACTTTTGCAATGCAAGAGATGACTGAGATTGGCCTATAATTATTACAGTCATCTTTGGCTTGAGCTTTATGGCTTGAGCTTTATGGCAGGCAGGCAGGCAGGCAGGCAGGCAGGAAGGCAGGCAGGCAGGCAGGCAGGCAGGCAGGCAGGCATACAGACATACATACAGACAGACAGAGAGACAGACAGACAGACAGACAGACAGACAGACAGACAGACAGACAGACAGACAGACAGACAGACAGACAGACAGACAGACAGACAGACAGACAGACAGACAGACAGACAGACAGACAGACAGATAGACATACAGACAGACAGACAGACAGACAGACAGACAGACAGACAGACAGACAGACAGACAGACAGACAGACAGACAGACAGACAGACAGACAGACAGACAGACAGACAGACAGACAGACAGACAGACAGACAGACAGACAGACAGACAGACAGACAGAGAGAGACAACTTTATTTCAGCACGGTTATTTTATCAATATTTACAATTGTTTTTCATAAAAGCCGTACAATAAATATATAGACAAAAATAAATATACATATAAAAAAAAGTCAGACATACATTACATAATAGTTACACTTTGTTAAAAACTATAATTGCAAATATTTGCTGTAAATTTCTTGAGATTGTCAAGTTTTCTTACGCATGATGGCATACTGTTCCATAAAAGGGCACCCGTATATGTTAGGCTACGTTTTAAATAGTCAGTGCGAGGCTGAGGGATTTTAAGGTTTATATCAGAGGAACGTAAATTATGTTCGTGCGTTTTATTTACTGGAACAAAAAGTTCAGTCAAATAACTAGGGGCAATATTATTCATAATTTTATACATTAGATTAGATGCATGGTATTTTCGTCTGGTATCGAGATCATGCCAACCCAAAAAAGACAAAATGTCAGCTGACCTGACCTCATAACCAGAACAAGTGATAATTCTAGCTGCCCGATTTTGTAATTTCTGAATTTTATTTCTTAAATGAGCCCCGAAATTTCCCCATAAGCTACTACAATAATCAAAGTGCGGCTGTACAAGTGAATTATACAACGACACCATTTGGGGATTTTCTAACAAAGGGCGCAAATTACGCATCATACGCAGACCCTTCAGAACTTTTGGTAGTATAATGTCATTTATATGACTCTCCCAACTGAGTTTTTCGTCTACAATAACTCCAAGTAATTTTGCCTTTGATACACGTTTAATAATTTTATTATCAATTTGTACCTTAGGATTGCCCAGGAGCTGTTTTAATCTATAATTTGAACCTAAAATCATAAACTCAGTTTTCGTTGCATTTATTGAAAGCTTGTTGGCATTAAGCCACAAAGTTACATTTTCAATATCACAATTGAGTAGATGTTCAAGGTCGGCCATAGTTTCAGCAACAGCCGTAACCTGAGTATCATCAGCATACATACTCGGAGTCGTGTATTCTAAACAGTTTGGAAAATCATTGACATACAATAGGAATAGAAGAGGGTCTAAGGTAGATCCCTGTGGAACACCTGTTGACATGCGTCTAGACTGTGAGAGTACACCGTTAACCATACAACGCTGAGATCTATTTGAGAGATAGGAGGAAAACCATTCATTAGATTCTCCATGCACTCCATACAGATCCATTTTTCTCAAAAGAATTGCGTGGTCAACAGTATCAAATGCCTTACTTAGATCAATAAGAACAACTCCATTTATATATCCGTTATCAATATTTCTAAACCAGGTTTCAGTAGCCAGTAGCAAAGCAGTTAATGTCGAGTGATTACACCGAAACCCAGATTGAAATTTAGTCAATATATCATTTTCAGCTAAATAGATAGATAGATAGACAGATAGATAGATAGATAGATAGATAGATAGATAGATAGATAGATAGATAGATAGATAGATAGATAGATAGATAGATAGATAGATAGATAGATAGATAGATAGATAGATAGATAGATAAATAGATAGATAGATAGATAGATAGATAGATAGATAGATAGATAGATAGACAGACAGATAGATAGATAGATAGATAGATAGATAGATAGATAGATAGATAGATAGATAGATAGATAGATAGATAATAGATAGATAGATAGATAGATAGATAGATAGATAGATAGATAGATAGATACAGTAGATAGATAGATACCGTGGTACCCACAAAAATGCTTATATAAGTCATCTTTTGAAAAGAACAACTGTCGTTTACTCACCCATAATTCATTAGTTATCCTTTTCCACAGGCTTTCCCATGTACAGTATTAAAATATTTCCTTTGAGCTAAAAAACAGTGGTTTTTTGCCTTACTGTGATCCAACTTCGAAAGGTTTTTAAAACGACCGGCTTCTGTCAGCTTGTCAAAACTGATAAACAACTCCAAATATGGTAAGGCCACCCTGGGAAAATTAATTTCGCTTTGCATTACTCAACAATTCCTGGCTAAATTATAATGAAACTAACCGAAATTTAATTAATTTTTGTTAATTTGTGTTGGTATATGCTAAAAATATATGCTCAGTGTGAGTGAATAGTGGTTGGATATCTACCTCGACGCTTCGCGTCTCGGTAAATATTCTCCACTATTCACTTCGTCGAATAATTGTTAATTATAATATATATATATATATATATATATATATATATATATATATATATATATGTATATATATATATATATATATATATATATATATATATATATATATATATATATATATATATATATATATATATATATATATATATATATATTTTATATATATATATATATATATATATATATATATATATATATATATATATATATATATATATATATATATACATAGCCGTACATAGTGGGTCCCAAGTCCACAGTTGCCATGAAGCCATATGGTGATAGCCGGTAGGGCACATTTGTATACTTCCGTATATATATATATATATATATAATAGGTAATATTTGGCATTTCACTCGATCAAACTACATGTTGAAAGTATTTATGGTGAAGGAAAATTTCGAGTGTTGGAATACATACATTTTAAGACCAAACCGGGACCAGTTGCGAAAAATGCAACGTAGCGGCCTTCCGGCTGGAATTGAACCCGCGACCCTGCGATTGCTAGTGCAGTGCTCTGACCACTGAGCTACGGAAGCCGTTGCCGAGAGCCTAGTCACGAGTTCTGTATATATGGTGGTAATGCCGGGATAAGATTCTGGGTATATTATAGGTAATATTTGGCATTTCACTCGATCAAACTACATGTTGAAAGCATTTATGGTGAAGGAAAATTACGAGTGTTGGAATACATACATTTTAAGACCAAACCGGGACCAGTTGCGAAAAATGCAACGTAGCGGCCTTCCGGCTGGAATTGAACCCGCGACCCTGCGATTGCTAGTGCAGTGCTCTGACCACTGAGCTACGGAAGCCGTTGCCGAGAGCCTAGTCACGAGTTCTGTATATATGGTGGTAATGCCGGGATAAGATTCTGGGTATATTATAGGTAATATTTGGCATTTCACTCGATCAAACTACATGTTGAAAGCATTTATGGTGAAGGAAAATTTCGAGTGTTGGAATACATACATTTTAAGACCAAACCGGGACCAGTTGCGAAAAATGCAACGTAGCGGCCTTCCGGCTGGAATTGAACCCGCGACCCTGCGATTGCTAGTGCAGTGCTCTGACCACTGAGCTACGGAAGCCGTTGCCGAGAGCCTAGTCACGAGTTCTGTATATATGGTGGTAATGCCGGGATAAGATTCTGGGTATATTATAGGTAATATTTGGCATTTCACTCGATCAAACTACATGTTGAAAGCATTTATGGTGAAGGAAAATTTTGAGTGTTGGAATACATACATTTTAAGACCAAACCGGGACCAGTTGCGAAAAATGCAACGTAGCGGCCTTCCGGCTGGAATTGAACCCGCGACCCTGCGATTGCTAGTGCAGTGCTCTGACCACTGAGCTACGGAAGCCGTTGCCGAGAGCCTAGTCACGAGTTCTGTATATATGGTGGTAATGCCGGGATAAGATTATGGGTATATTATAGGTAATATTTGGCATTTCACTCGATCAAACTACATGTTGAAAGCATTTATGGTGAAGGAAAATTTCGAGTGTTGGAATACATACATTTTAAGACCAAACCGGGACCAGTTGCGAAAAATGCAACGTAGCGGCCTTCCGGCTGGAATTGAACCCGCGACCCTGCGATTGCTAGTGCAGTGCTCTGACCACTGAGCTACGGAAGCCGTTGCCGAGAGCCTAGTCACGAGTTCTGTATATATGGTGGTAATGCCGGGATAAGATTCTGGGTATATTATAGGTAATATTTGGCATTTCACTCGATCAAACTACATGTTGAAAGCATTTATGGTGAAGGAAAATTTCGAGTGTTGGAATACATACATTTTAAGACCAAACCGGGACCAGTTGCGAAAAATGCAACGTAGCGGCCATCCGGCTGGAATTGAATCCGCGACCCTGCGATTGCTAGTGCAGGGCTCTGACCACTGAGCTACGGAAGCCGTTGCCGAGAGCCTAGTCACGAGTTCTGTATATATGGTGGTAATGCCGGGATAAGATTCTGGGTATATTATAGGTAATATTTGGCATTTCACTCGATCAAACTACATGTTGAAAGCATTTATGGTGAAGGAAAATTTCGAGTGTTGGAATACATACATTTTAAGACCAAACCGGGACCAGTTGCGAAAAATTCAACGTAGCGGCCTTCCGGCTGGAATTGAACCCGCGACCCTGCGATTGCTAGTGCAGTGCTCTGACCACTGAGCTACGGAAGCCGTTGCCGAGAGCCTAGTCACGAGTTCTGTATATTATATATACATATATATAATACATATATATATATATATATATATATATATATATATATATATATATATATATATATATATATATATATATATATATATATATATATATATATATATATATATATATATATATATATATATATATATATATATATAATATATATATATATATATATAGGTAATATTTGGCATTTCACTCGATCAAACGACATGTTGAAAAGATTTTATGGTGAAGGAAAATTTCGAGTGTTGGAATACATATATTTTAAGACCAAACCGGGACCATGAAGTTGCGAAAAATGCAACTTCAAGGCCTTCCGGCTGGAATGAAACCCGCAACCCTGCGATGCTAGTGCAGTGCTCTGACCACTGAGCTACGGAAGCCGTTGCCGAGAGCCTAGTCACGAGTTCTGTATATATGGTGGTGGTAATGCCGGGATAAGATTCTGGGTATATTATAGGTAATATTTGGCATTTCACTCGATCAAACTACAAGTTTGTACAAGTTTTGTTGAGTTACAACACTCGAAATTTTATTTACCATAAAATCCTTTCAATATATATATATATATATATATATATATATATATATATATATATATATATATATATATATATATATATATATGATACTAGAATATATAGGTTGTATCTGATCTACGTTTAAAAACTTTATTAAAAAATGTTAAAAACTAAATTTTCTTCTTCAGAGTTCTGTTGTTCAGGCAAGTTCGGATATCCTACTTATGTGACTTTCGCGTGTCCCAAAGGACCTAAGCAGCGGCAAGTACACACGCGGTAATTCAATGTGTTCATTAACTGAATTGTTTTCTCGTGTGGAATGAAATGCTTCAAGGAACATTCGCTTATGGTAATTGCTAACTCCTCTTTCCAAAATTTCAACATCTGTTGACACTACATCATGTCCTGTACTCTCTGCATGATCCTTAATTGCAGACTCGTTTCTTTTTCTGACTCCCGGTTTATGTTCTGCCCATCTCGAATTCCATAAAGAGCATTTTTGATAAGAGCATTTTGATCACTAAGGCGGACAAGGGAAATGCAGTAGTGGTAATGGACCGGGCTGATTATCAAGATCAAGTGAGGGAAATGCTGAAGGATAAAAATGTTTATAAAGTCATCTCCGACAAGAGAAGAAATCCGACATCAAAAGCGGATTTGGAACTACAACAACTGTTGCTTAAGTTAAAAAAGTCAGGAAATTTAACAGAACGACAATATTGGAAACTACGACCTTTCGATTCTTTTCCAGCTGCATTTTATGGCCTGCCAAAAGTGCATAAGATCTCAGTTATTGAAAAAGAAGACCACTTCACCATCGACCAAGAAAGCCAAATAAAGATACCCATGAGGCCTATAAACAGCTGCATCGGATCACCAACTTACCAACTATCAAAATTTTTGGCATCGTTGTTAAAACATCTCTACGACGACCAATTTTCGATCAAGAATTCCAAACAATTCGTTGATTTTGTTAGTAGTCAAAAGTTGGAGAAAGAGGAGCAAATTGTGTCGTTCGACGTGGTGTCTTTGTTTACATCTGTTCCAGTGAGAATGGCAATCGACGTCGTAAGACAGAAGCTTGATGAAACAGAAAGTTGGAAAAGCCATACCAGCCTAACGGAAGATCAGATTTGCCAACTGCTAACATTTGTTCTGGATAACAGCTTTTTTGTATTCGAAGGGAATTACTACCATCAAATTTCTGGCTGCGCAATGGGCTCACCGGTAAGTGCAGTAGTTGCCGAAATGGTCATGCAACGAATAGAAAAGATTGCGTTGGAAACAACGCCGGTTCCTGTGAAGTGGTGGAAACGCTACGTTGATGATTCGAACGTATGTCTCAAGGAGCAGGATGTCACGCGATTTCACCAACATCTGAATACCATCAATCCATGTATATACAGTTCACAATCGAGATGCCCACAGTTGATCAAGGAATTCAATATATACCTTTCTTAGACATTAAAATCGAAAGTGAACTTGACGGTGAAAAACTACGAATAAATGTACATCGAAAAGCCACGCACACAGATAAATACCTTGCATATGATTCACACAATCCAATGCAGGATAAAAGAGCCGTGGTAAAAACGCTACTGGATAGAGCTGAAACCATCCCTTCTACGCAAAGTCTGCAACAAGAAGAAAGGAAGAAAGTCCTACAAGATCTGAAGTTAAACGGGTATGATAAGTGTTTTGTTGATAAAGTGCGCAAACCTAGAAACGAAGCTCGACAACAAGAGGAAGTTGAACCAAAGGGCTTTGTAAGCTTACCCTACGTGGAAGGTGTATCAGAAAGAATAAAACATATTTTGTCAAATCTGAGGTGCGAACAGCTTTTAAGCCATATCAAACTTTGGCACAAGTTTTTAAAAAGCCTAAAGAAAGACCACAAGCAAGTCAAGTGAAGGGTATTGTTTACAAATTTAAATGTAAATCGTGTCCATTTACATACATTGGGGAATCAAAAAGGTCATGGAATTCGAGATGGGCAGAACATAAACCGGGAGTCAGAAAAAGAAACGAGTCTGCAATTAAGGATCATGCAGTGAGTACAGGACATGATGTAGTGTCAACAGATGTTGAAATTTTGGAAAGAGGAGTTAGCAATTACCATAAGCGAATGTTCCTTGAAGCATTTCATTCCACACGAGAAAACAATTCAGTTAATGACACATTGAATTACCGCGTGTGTACTTGCCGCTGCTTAGGTCCTTTGGGACACGCGAAAGTCACATAAGTAGGATATCCGAACTTGCCTGAGCAACAGAACTCTGAAGAAGGTCGCAGTTAGCGACCGAAAATTTAGTTTTTAACATTTTTTAATAAAGTTTTTAAACGTAGATCAGATACAACCTATATATTCTAGTATCATGTTATCAACTGATCGCACAAATAGCATATATATATATATATATATATATATATATATATATATATATATATATATATATATATAAATATATATATAATATATATATATATATAAATATAAATATATATATATATATATATATCAACGCGCAATAATGCGTTTGCATCAACTAAAATTTTAATTTCGAAATTCTGGCCGTTGTTTGACTATGGGTTGCATCCCTCTGGCTTCCCCTTTCCGAAGTTCACTGAGACTGGTGAAGAGTTCGGGCCTCAATGAGTTATGGGGCTGATTTTGGTGAAGCGTCCGGATATTTCACAACAAAGGGTCCCCTCAACACGAGAAATGGTGAATATAAATAGGTTAGTTTTGGTAATAAATAATAGTTGTTTTTTTCATTAAACATAAAACCGCAAAACAAAATCAACATTTGGAAAAAGGAGAAAAATCTGAAAAAATTAGTCGCAACCGCTCGAACCCGCGGTTCCTATAGTAATTAGAAGCTTAGTAATTTTACAACATTAATGAACAATTATTTGAGCTTTATCTTCATATATGAATGCCTTCGAAGCGACAAAGCGTCGTCACGTCCCCAAAATCAGCCCCATAACTGATTGCGGCCCGAACTCTTCAGCATTCTCTCTTTGAACTTGTAAAAGGAGAATTCATCCCTCGTAAATTCGTAATTAATCCGTCCAACTTAAAAAATTAGGTATAAAATCGCTGAAGGAATCCTCCAATATTCCTTACTAGTATAGATTGTTGAGTATAGCAGTTTTTTATTCAACATAATCACTTCGAAAAATAAACATTGTAATGTTGATTTTCAGAGATCTCAGGAATAATCGTATAACCAGCCTACCTTATGACTTCTTCAGAACAACAGCTATGGTAAAAGATGTGTAAGTAAATAGAGTAACTGAGGAAGATATTTTACGTAGTCACGTATTAAGGATTTTGTTTTTCTTATTTCTCAAATGCAGAAATATTTTCGGGGTAAAAAAATAGTTATTAGTATTTTGGGATCGTTTTTCGCAAGAATAACAAGAAAGATAGTATTACAGTACCGCTCAGAAGTAACCTAACAAAATCCGCGGTTAACCTAGGATGATCCGCGGACGATCCTCGGGTCATCCGCGGTTGAACCGCTGGTCATCCGCGGATCATCCTAGGTTGACCCGAGGATCGACCGAGGACCATCCGCGGATCATCCTAGGTTCGACCTCAACCGCTGCTGCGCGGTTCGTATGGCGTCATTTCACGAGTGTAGTGTCGGAAGAAGTCGGTTATTTCCAAAGTTTAGCGTCCTTCCTTCGCACGTTGTCTGCACTTCTTCGATTGGCGTTTGTCGTAGCTTGGCAAGTTCGTTTTCAAATACCGTTGCCGTGTTTAAATTGATAATGGGAAAGCTATCTCGATACGTGAGGGAAAGAATCGTCTCACTGTCGTCCTCTTGGGTAAAAAAGTCGCTTATTTCCGAAGTTTAGCGTCCTTTTCCTTTGCGCGTTGTGTTAATCGTTATAAGCAGTTATGTGTGTTCGACAATCGACAGTTTCAAGCTTTAATATCTAGCAACAATGGGAAAGCTATCTCGATACGCGAGGGAACGAATAATTTCACTTTCTTCTTCTGGAGTGCAGGTCACTAAAATTACAGATCTGCTTCAACAGGAAGGAATTAAAACTTCGAGATCTGCTTTAAACTTGTTTCTTTCCCGATAAGAATGAGATAAAAAAAGTCATACAGTCATACTCTAGAAATACCACCATTCGCGACAAACATATTTTTGTCTAAATATGTGAAGCTTGTGCCGCGGATAAATTATATTACTAGATGGTGATATAAACGCCGTGACTCCGTCTGTGGGTCCGTTCATGCGAAGCATTCCAAGCTCTGTTTGACAATCACTCTCAGGGAAACATGAAGAGAAATGTTTTGATAAAAATGTATTCATGAAATTTTCTATTCCGAGACTCGCTATTGCCACAGACGACAAAAAGGACACTTGCCTGCTTCGCTACTGGCACTGTTGACATGCTTCTGCCATCATGCATTTGGCCTGCTTTGCCACTGGCACTGTTGACACGTAGCCTGGTTTGCCACGCTTGAAACAAAACTGAAGCAAAAAATTTGAGTGACCGCGCGCTTCGATTGCTCAATATCAATTTTCAGGTAAAGTGATAAAGTTGGGCTATATGTCGACGCAGAATGCAAAAGTGGTTAATGAAGTTGTTAATGGTTACCATCTTCTAGCAGTACTATAGCAGTTTAGCCTGACAAAATAAATCGGACGCTCGTTGATTTGTTTACTTGTCCGGTCACTCACGGGTCACTCCGGTGGTACTCTCTTTGAAAAGTTGTACTCCCTCATGATTTTATAGTATATATTGCATGGAGGTATTAGTTATTAGAGAATTACTCACAGTTTTAAGTCTTTACAATGAGAGCGCCTGCCAGTCTCCAGGCATGCTCTTCTCACCGTGGCGAAAGCGCCACGTGCCGAATTAAACGGAAATTGACAATACACATGTCAAAAGCTCTGGCTTAACTTGAGGTTTTTTACGTTATCTTATAGTTCACATAAGAGCAATCAGTTACATACATGAGAAGCATGTCGGATAGCAATGCCAATGATATACAGTAGTTCATCAAACAATATTTTTTAACGTAGTACGGATTTGGAGTTTTGAAACTTGTCAATGGACCGTATTATATGCACGTGATAAGATCGACCGCAATATTATTAAGTTCGACCGCTTTGGTCGGACATATGCTTATTCAAACGTCGAATTTGTCACTTATCTAGGTTCGACACATGATAAGTTCGACACATGATAAGTTCGACGTTTGAAACGGGATGAGTATAATATAATATACCCGATGAGTTTAAGAAACATGCGACAGCAAAACATGCCGTTGGGTCAATAAACGGCTCGAAACACAACAGTTATAACATAATCGTAAATCGTATCAAGATGCCCGTTAAATTTTTTTCTCCTAAAATGCTTTCACGCAATAATAGTTATTTGGTAAGACTATTTCGGGAAAAATTATTGTTAACGTTATTTGATAAATTCCAACATAACAGGCTTTCAGTTTGTGCATTTGTACCAACGTCGTCGTCGTTGTTAGGAGTTCAACCACGAAATCGTTATACATTGTATGCAGAATACAGAGACTAATATAAGAATGACTTCAAAACTGCTCCAATGATTACCAGTTAATAATTCCCTTTGTTTTGAACTTGATACGGCAAGTTATTTGACGTCCGCGTCATGTCTTTCTGCTGCCGGCTTTTGGTCGGATGAACTCGGAACCCGAAGCGTTTAGTCGACCGTTGCGGTTAGATGTGTAGACCGCAACCTAACCGCTACCTCACCGCTTCCTCACCGCTACCTCACCGCAACCTCACCGCAACCTCACCGCAACCCCACCGCATCTCCACCGCTACCTCACCGCAACCTCACCGCAACCGCAGTGTTAGGTTACTTCTGAGCGGTACTGTAAATAGCCATTACTTTCGTAGAATTCTAAAAATATCTTGATTAAATATAAAAAAACTATTGGTGATTTATATTTTAATATCCGCGTAATATGCTGATACAGTATGACAATCCAGTCCTTCATAATAAATCCCAACAACTTGTTCAGCAAGCAAATTTAACTCTGCAAAATTGAAAATAATCCATTTTCTCCCTGAACGATTTCTCCCATATTTCCATTTTAGTTTCTTTAGCTAGATTGTTCTGTATAACTCTATTTAACCCGAACTCTTGACAATTTTAAACGTACTTTGACTTTTTCATTTCAAGATATTTCGAAGAAAACTTCGTAACCAGCCTGCCTAATGACCTGTTTAGAAACACAACCATGCTACAAACTCTGTAAGTATAGACTACAGTAACAAGGTAATTTTACGAAGTCATCCGTTTAGGATTTTCAAGTTATTTTCGACCAACTATCTGATACTTGTAATCCCTCGTTTTTAAACAGATCACTTGTGCTTACTAAATATCGAGCAGCTTCTAAAACTTTAGCTGGTCTTACATTCTGAAATTGATAATGGTGTTTGTAACTAAGGCGCCTTTTAAGCTTGATTGGTATTGTTTGTGATTCATTTATTGGTCTTGGTAGAATGCTAACTGTTGAATTAACATCAGCTGGTACATTAACAATATTGCCATGAATACTTAACTGACCTCCACTAGGTAATTCTCGCAGTTGCATGAAGGGAATTATTGGTGAAATCAGTCTTTCCTCAAGGGCTGTTACATTTTGTAAAGCAATTGGCTTATTTTGAAAAGACATTTCGTTAGCCTTTGCACAACTTGGGAGCTTGCCGGTTTTCAAGTAAGAGTGACATGTAGAACAAATCCACTCTGTGCATCAATACATTTAACACCAGTAACACATAACTTAAGTATTTGTTTGTAACATAATTTGTACACAGTAAGATTGCATTTTGTGACAGATCACTTATACCATAATTGATCACAACAAGTACAAATATATTCTGGGCCAATGCTGACGTTACTATGGAATAATGCTATACTGTCAGACATACAGGTAGCTAGTCAATTGCGACCTGGGTTAAGCATCAACCTTGCCATGTTTACTATCAATATTTGGCATTTCACTCGATCAAACTACATGTTGAAAGCATTTATGGTGAAGGAAAATTTCGAGTGTTGGAATACATACATTTTAAGACCAAACCGGGACCAGTTGCGAAAAATGCAACGTAGCGGCCTTCCGGCTGGAATTGAACCCGCGACCCTGCGATTGCTAGTGCAGTGCTTTGACCACTGAGCTACGGAAGCCGTTGCCGAGAGCCTAGTCACGAGTTCTGTATATATGGTGGTAATGCCGGGATAAGATTCTGGGTATATTATAGGTAATATTTGGCATTTCACTCGATCAAACTACATGTTGAAAGCATTTATGGTGAAGGAAAATTTCGAGTGTTGGAATACATACATTTTAAGACCAAACCGGGACCAGTTGCGAAAAATGCAACGTAGCGGCCTTCCGGCTGGAATTGAACCCGCGACCCTGCGATTGCTAGTGCAGTGCTCTGACCACTGAGCTACGGAAGCCGTTGCCGAGAGCCTAGTCACGAGTTCTGTATATATGGTGGTAATGCCGGGATAAGATTCTGGGTATATTATAGGTAATATTTGGCATTTCACTCGATCAAACTACATGTTGAAAGCATTTATGGTGAAGGAAAATTTCGAGTGTTGGAATACATACATTTTAAGACCAAACCGGGACCAGTTGCGAAAAATGCAACGTAGCGGCCTTCCGGCTGGAATTGAACCCGCGACCCTGCGATTGCTAGTGCAGTGCTCTGACCACTGAGCTACGGAAGCCGTTGCCGAGAGCCTAGTCACAAGTTCTGTATATATGGTGGTAATGCCGGGATAAGATTCTGGGTATATTATAGGTAATATTTGGCATTTCACTCGATCAAACTACATGTTGAAAGCATTTATGGTGAAGGAAAATTTCGAGTGTTGGAATACATACATTTTAAGACCAAACCGGGACCAGTTGCGAAAAATGCAACGTAGCGGCCTTCCGGCTGGAATTGAACCCGCGACCCTGCGATTGCTAGTGCAGTGCTCTGACCACTGAGCTACGGAAGCCGTTGCCGAGAGCCTAGTCACGAGTTCTGTATATATGGTGGTAATGCCGGGATAAGATTCTGGGTATATTATAGGTAATATTTGGCATTTCACTCGATCAAACTACATGTTGAAAGCATTTATGGTGAAGGAAAATTTCGAGTGTTGGAATACATACATTTTAAGACCAAACCGGGACCAGTTGCGAAAAATGCAACGTAGCGGCCTTCCGGCTGGAATTGAACCCGTGACCCTGCGATTGCTAGTGCAGTGCTCTGACCACTGAGCTACGGAAGCCGTTGCCGAGAGCCTAGTCACGAGTTCTGTATATATGGTGGTAATGCCGGGATAAGATTATGGGTATATTATAGGTAATATTTGGCATTTCACTCGATCAAACTACATGTTGAAAGCATTTATGGTGAAGGAAAATTTCGAGTGTTGGAATACATACATTTTAAGACCAAACCGGGACCAGTTGCGAAAAATGCAACGTAGCGGCCTTCCGGCTGGAATTGAATCCGCGACCCTGCGATTGCTAGTGCAGGGCTCTGACCACTGAGCTACGGAAGCCGTTGCCGAGAGCCTAGTCACGAGTTCTGTATATATGGTGGTAATGCCGGGATAAGATTCTGGGTATATTATAGGTAATATTTGGCATTTCACTCGATCAAACTACATGTTGAAAGCATTTATGGTGAAGGAAAATTTCGAGTGTTGGAATACATACATTTTAAGACCAAACCGGGACCAGTTGCGAAAAATGCAACGTAGCGGCCTTCCGGCTGGAATTGAACCCGCGACCCTGCGATTGCTAGTGCAGTGCTCTGACCACTGAGCTACGGAAGCCGTTGCCGAGAGCCTAGTCACGAGTTCTGTATATTATATATATATATATAATATATATATATATATATATATATATATATATATATATATATATATATATATATATATATATATATATATATATATATATATATATATATATATATATATATATATATATATATATATATATATATATATATATATATATATATATATATATATATATAGGTAATATTTGGCATTTCACTCGATCAAACGACATGTTGAAAGGATTTTATGGTGAAGGAAAATTTCGAGTGTTGGAATACATATATTTTAAGACCAAACCGGGACCATGAAGTTGCGAAAAATGCAACTTCAAAGCCTTCCGGCTGGAATGAAACCCGCAACCCTGCGATGCTAGTGCAGTGCTCTGACCACTGAGCTACGGAAGCCGTTGCCGAGAGCCTAGTCACGAGTTCTGTATATATGGTGGTGGTAATGCCGGGATAAGATTCTGGGTATATTATAGGTAATATTTGGCATTTCACTCGATCAAACTACAAGTTTGTACAAGTTTTGTTGAGTTACAACACTCGAAATTTTATTTACCATAAAATCCTTTCAATATATATATATATATATATATATATATATATATATATATATATATATATGATACTAGAATATATAGGTTGTATCTGATCTACGTTTAAAAACTTTATTAAAAAATGTTAAAAACTAAATTTTCTTCTTCAGAGTTCTGTTGTTCAGGCAAGTTCGGATATCCTACTTATGTGACTTTCGCGTGTCCCAAAGGACCTAAGCAGCGGCAAGTACACACGCGGTAATTCAATGTGTTCATTAACTGAATTGTTTTCTCGTGTGGAATGAAATGCATCAAGGAACATTCGCTTATGGTAATTGCTAACGCCTCTTTCCAAAATTTCAACATCTGTTGACACTACATCATGTCCTGTACTCTCTGCATGATCCTTAATTGCAGACTCGTTTCTTTTTCTGACTCCCGGTTTATGTTCTGCCCATCTCGAATTCCATAAAGAGCATTTTTGATAAGAGCATTTTGATCACTAAGGCGGACAAGGGAAATGCAGTAGTGGTAATGGACCGGGCTGATTATCAAGATCAAGTGAGGGAAATGCTGAAGGATAAAAATGTTTATAAAGTCATCTCCGACAAGAGAAGAAATCCGACATCAAAAGCGGATTTGGAACTACAACAACTGTTGCTTAAGTTAAAAAAGTCAGGAAATTTAACAGAACGACAATATTGGAAACTACGACCTTTCGAATCTTTTCCAGCTGCATTTTATGGCCGCCAAAAGTGCATAAGATCTCAGTTATTGAAAAAGAAGACCACTTCACCATCGACCAAGAAAGCCAAATAAAGATACCCATGAGGCCTATAAACAGCTGCATCGGATCACCAACTTACCAACTATCAAAATTTTTGGCATCGTTGTTAAAACATCTCTACGACGACCAATTTTCGATCAAGAATTCCAAACAATTCGTTGATTTTGTTAGTAGTCAAAAGTTGGAGAAAGAGGAGCAAATTGTGTCGTTCGACGTGGTGTCTTTGTTTACATCTGTTCCAGTGAGAATGGCAATCGACGTCGTAAGACAGAAGCTTGATGAAACAGAAAGTTGGAAAAGCCATACCAGCCTAACGGAAGATCAGATTTGCCAACTGCTAACATTTGTTCTGGATAACAGCTTTTTTGTATTCGAAGGGAATTACTACCATCAAATTTCTGGCTGCGCAATGGGCTCACCGGTAAGTGCAGTAGTTGCCGAAATGGTCATGCAACGAATAGAAAAGATTGCGTTGGAAACAACGCCGGTTCCTGTGAAGTGGTGGAAACGCTACGTTGATGATTCGAATGTATGTCTCAAGGAGCAGGATGTCACGCGATTTCACCAACATCTGAATACCATCAATCCATGTATATACAGTTCACAATCGAGATGCCCACAGTTGATCAAGGAATTCAATATATACCTTTCTTAGACATTAAAATCGAAAGTGAACTTCATGACGGTGAAAAACTACGAATAAAAGTACATCGAAAAGCCACGCACACAGATAAATACCTTGCATATGATTCACACAATCCAATGCAGGATAAAAGAGCCGTGGTAAAAACGCTACTGGATAGAGCTGAAACCATCCCTTCTACGCAAAGTCTGCAACAAGAAGAAAGGAAGAAAGTCCTACAAGATCTGAAGTTAAACGGGTATGATAAGTGTTTTGTTGATAAAGTGCGCAAACCTAGAAACGAAGCTCGACAACAAGAGGAAGTTGAACCAAAGGGCTTTGTAAGCTTACCCTTCGTGGAAGGTGTATCAGAAAGAATAAAACGTATTTTGGTCAAATCTGAAGTGCGAACAGCTTTTAAGCCATATCAAACTTTGGCACAAGTTTTTAAAAAGCCTAAAGAAAGACCACAAGCAAGTCAAGTGAAGGGTATTGTTTACAAATTTAAATGTAAATCGTGTCCATTTACATACATTGGGGAATCAAAAAGGTCATGGAATTCGAGATGGGCAGAACATAAACCGGGAGTCAGAAAAAGAAACGAGTCTGCAATTAAGGATCATGCAGAGAGTACAGGACATGATGTAGTGTCAACAGATGTTGAAATTTTGGAAAGAGGAGTTAGCAATTACCATAAGCGAATGTTCCTTGAAGCATTTCATTCCACACGAGAAAACAATTCAGTTAATGACACATTGAATTACCGCGTGTGTACTTGCCGCTGCTTAGGTCCTTTGGGACACGCGAAAGTCACATAAGTAGGATATCCGAACTTGCCTGAACAACAGAACTCTGAAGAAGGTCGCAGTTAGCGACCGAAAATTTAGTTTTTAACATTTTTTAATAAAGTTTTTAAACGTAGATCAGATACAACCTATATATTCTAGTATCATGTTATCAACTGATCGCACAAATAGCATATATATATATATATATATATATATACAGTACTGCCTAGAATTAACCTAACAGAAACCGCGGTTAACCGGGGTTCATCCGCGGATCATCCGCGGTTCAACCTGGGTTCATCTCCGGTTCAACCGAAGTCGATCCTCAGTCGATCCGCGGTCGAACCTCGGTCGGTCCGCGGTTCAACCTCGCGTAACCTAACCGCAATATTAACCGCAATCGCATTTCGGAATATGTCGTTTATTTCCGAAGTTTGGCGTCGTTTGACACATGGTTTAAGTTCTGTTGCAGTTCGAAGAAATGGGAAAGTTGTCAAAATAATAATATGCTAAGTTACGGCAGCGATGTAGAATATTACTTATTTCAGAATATAATATCGTTTGCTATGAATTTGCATTGATAATATCGTTTGGGAGAACTTGTGGCAACTTAAAATAAATACTTGTGCATTATCACAGGGAGCCGTAACGTGAAGCGAGTTTATAAACATCGAACTAGCGAGTTTATTGGTGAAGCGAGTTTAACAGTAAAGCGGGTTTGTTTGGTATTTTTACACAATAATTGTATTAAATCGCTATTAAAATGTTCTTACTTGTTAATTTTGTCGACAATCGGGACAAATTACAGACAACCAGACCAGAAAGGCAATGAGTCAGTGTTTACATCAATTCGGAAGGCCGTTGATTGTGCGTCTCGCGGTAGTGATTTCGGTAGTGATTTGTTTTGACGTCTAATGTAGTTGTTAGGTAAAATCTTAGCTTGAAAATCGGCTACATGATAGATTAAAGGTTAATGTTCACAGTTGTTTTTAAAATGTTGTAATTGAAAGCTGTGGTAACTTATATATTGGAAACATTTTTAGTGGAGACCTTTCGTATCATGACTTGAGTCGACCACCGGAAGTTAATTAGTCAAACATATCATCTGTCAATCTTTTACACAAAATATATAATCTAGAGGCCGTTTACACGAGCCCAACCCGGGTCGACCAGTCTAATAATAATAAACTAATAATAATAAACTCCTGTTAGCGTTTACACGACAGCCGGGTCGACCGGGTTAATATATTCATGTAACACGGGTTGACTTGACCCCGGGCTCGTGTAAAGTGTCGGCAATACGATACCCGGGTAAGTTTCCATTTTTCCGCGCCAAGCCACAAGCATGGCAAGTTCGAGCGCTCGTAAAGAAAAAACTCCTCAATGGCAATGGCAGTGACCAGTGGTCATAGACTGCACCAGCGCTCGGATATATATTAATAACAAATAAACCCGCTTTATTGTTAAACTCGCGTCACTAATAGACGTTACGGCTCCCTGTGGCATCACGTTATCTGCCTGGTTCATCACTCAATCGCTATTCAATCCAATAAAAACAGTCCGACGAGTGCGAGCAACAAGTTAACGTAGACTTGCAATCTGCAATTTAGCGAAAAAACTGCCTTGCTATAGTACACTGCCCAATCTTTAACGCTTGATGATTTTGTCGTCTTATATGACATGTTGGCATATTGAATCAATATGATTTGTCAATTTATGCCCACAGGCAGTGAAAGGTAGCGAGACTCATATACATACTCCAATTTAAATAAAAGCTCTTGTTATATGACTGTTTCTGGAGCATTCTAACTCGCACAATTAATTCAACAAACAAGTAATTTACGCCGGAAATACGCGCGCCGATGTACGTTGCTAAAAATATTAACAGTTCACCACCTTTTCACTTTGACAAGACCCGTTTTTCCAGTCGTATTACTTTAAATTTTAAAGGTCATACTCTGATGGACTCCTAGGCTCGAAACGTTAGTATTTCGTGACTAAAAATCTTGGCAGTTTACCACCTTTTCACTTTGCAATTTGTCATTTACACTCGTTCTTAATAACGACGCACAGCCATACATGCGGTTGAAGTAAGAATCAATATCATACAATAAAGAATGTAGTTTGACCAACGCAGACAAAACACTCTTACAATAATGTATAAATCACCGTTTGCCGACACAATAGCGTCCAGAATACTCATTGAATAGATCTAATTTCATTTGCTTTCGTGTTCTTACGATCGGGCGAGATCGGAATCCGAAGTGTACGTTCGCCAATACTCTTGCGGTTGCGGTCGAATGTGTCGACCGCAACATCACCGCAACCGAACCGCAACCGAACCGCAACCGAACCGCAAACGAACCGCAACCGAACCGCAATCTAACTGCAACCGAACCGCAAACGAACCGCAACCGAACCGCCACCGCAGTGTTAGGTTAATTCTAGGCAGTACTGTATATATATATATATATATATATATATATATATATATATATATATATATATATATATATATATATATATATATATATATATTATATATATATATATATATATATATATATATATATATATATATATATATATATATATATATATATATATATATATATATATATATATATATATATATATATATATATATATCAACGCGCAATAATGCGTTTGCATCAACTAAAATTTTAATTTCGAAATTCTGGCCGTTGTTTGACTATGGGTTGCATCCCTCTGGCTTCCCCTTTCCGAAGTTCACTGAGACTGGTGAAGAGTTCGGGCCTCAATGAGTTATGGGGCTGATTTTGGTGAAGCGTCCGGATATTTCACAACAAAGGGTCCCCTCAACACGAGAAATGGTGAATATAAATAGGTTAGTTTTGGTAATAAATAATAGTTGTTTTTTTCATTAAACATAAAACCGCAAAACAAAATCAACATTTGGAAAAAGGAGAAAAATCTGAAAAAATTAGTCGCAACCGCTCGAACCCGCGGTTCCTATAGTAATCAGAAGCTTAGTAATTTTACAACATTAATGAACAATTATTTGAGCTTTATCTTCATATATGAATGTCTTCGAAGCGACAAAGCGACGTCACGTCCCCAAAATCAGCCCCATAACTGATTGCGGCCCGAACTCTTCAGCATTCTCTCTTTGAACTTGTAAAAGGAGAATTCATCCCTCGTAAATTCGTAATTAATCCGTCCAACTTAAAAAATTAGGTATAAAATCGCTGAAGGAATCCTCCAATATTCCTTACTAGTATAGATTGTTGAGTATAGCAGTTTTTTATTCAACATAATCACTTCGAAAAATAAACATTGTAATGTTGATTTTCAGAGATCTCAGGAATAATCGTATAACCAGCCTACCTTATGACCTCTTCAGAACAACAGCTACAGTACTGCTAAGAAATAACCTCTCACTGCGTCTGCGTCCGTCTTGCGTTCGTCTAGCGTCCGTCTAGCGTCCGTCTAGCGTCCGTCTTGCGTTCGTCTAGCGTCCGTCTTGCGTTCGTCTAGCGTCCGTCTTGCGTTCGTCTAGCGTCCGTCTTGCGTTCGTCTAGCGTCCGTCTTGCGTTCGTCTAGCGTCCGTCTAGCGTCCGTCTTGCGTCCGTCTTGCGTCCGGGAGGGTAACAGACGCAGAACCGAAGTTCCTTGTCGTGAAACGTCGGTACACGTTTAATTATCGAATAGTACTCGATTTAGCGCTAATGTCAAATAATCGCCGCGCTCTCACCGCTCGTTCACATCCATAATTGCTGCGGAGCTTATTTGCAAGAATAAAAACATTTTAAAAAGTCACTGAAACGTTTTTTAGATAATTCCTCTACAGTTTGAAAGCGTATGTGTTTTTCTTTAGACGAAAGCTAAAGAAAGCTATAGAGTATAGTAAATTTGAGTGTCGGAGTGTTTTATATTGCGTAAAAGCAGACAGCAATAATTGTATCAGTGGATGAGTGACTGAAATGTGAACACATGTCTACAGACCTTTTCAATACATACAGCAAATTGTGCGAGGAATTCCGTTAAAATGTTGATTGCGAAGAAACGCCAAATTTAAATGTGGCAGGACGCCAGGAAGTCAAGCGAAACGGAACTTTATAGTGACGTTTCCTTCGGCAGAAGTTTTATTTAAAAAACGGTGTGGAAATAGATAGTTATGAACATGAAAACTAACAAAACAACGTTAAAGAAACAAAAACTAATTCTAAACTAGGAGTAGATTTAGTACTGGATGACCGTAGATCTATCTTTGTAATAACCCAAGGTTTACACACGCTGATTTATGTGGCAATACTAAATAGTGTTGCAAGATAAATCGGGCCATCCGCCTATGTAATATATTGAGTTATCGGATATTTTTCACTATCGTCCTGAATTTTGGATGTAGGGAGGCCGGGACTCGTGATAACCCAACGTCTTCTCTGTATTCATGATATAATAATTGTATTGATAAAGAGTGGCAAGTTTTTGATCCCGTATCAAAAACTTATACAATGCCTTGGCGGCACGTTACACATATTAATCAACGTGAGTGAAGACGCGTTTACACGATGCGACAAAAATATGCACAATTCAATAGATTCCTAGATACTAATTAGTCCCAGTTGATAGCTAATATAAGACAGACTAGAAAAAAAGTCGCTCGCGCGACATCTATCGCCAAGTGAAAATCCAGCCTATAATGGACTTATTTTGGCGAAAGATTTCAAGATTTCAAAGTTGAAAGATTTCAACTTGCCACGCAATATTCTCATGTCGCAAAAAAATCTCGTTAATATTTTGCAATTCTGTTGCTGTATCGCATGTTTAGGTGGTATAGCGTTAAGGATGTAATTCGACATAATTAATTTATCGTCGTCTCGTCAACGGCGTTCTTTTAATAATCTCTGCCGTTCTCCTTGAGATTACTGTAGCTTCTGGCAGTACTTTATATGAAGTTAATCTCGAGCCGTAAAAACATGTTTGTGAGGAGCACAATAGATCGGAATAGATGTGTCATCTTGTCACATTTGTTTGCATGGGCAGCGCTAGTACGCAGATAGCTCAATATGTAATTCGGCATAATTAATTTTATCGTCGTCTCGTAGACGCCGTATTACGTATATTGAATGGCGTTCTTTCAATAATCTCTGCCGTTCTCCTCGAGACAATACTGTAGCCTCTGCGTATGAACTATGAAGTTGATCTCGAGCCACGAAAAGACAATAATAGATCAGAATAGATCATTAGATCTGTCATCTTGTCACATTATTTTGCATGCATTAAGTGAACTCAGATAGCTCATGTAATTAGTTATTTTATCGTCGTCTCGATGCCGTCTTCTGGAAACTTCCATCTTCTGGAAACGCCAGAAGATTTTAACGATACAATTCGATTTCTGGCGAATTGAGAAAGCTTTCCCATTCTTATCTGTGTGAACACAAGATTCGAGTGATAGAGCAGGAGAGATTGAGAGAACAATCAACAATCAGATTCAGAACAGAACGACTCGGATAACCTTCGCAATGAAATCGTATCACCGAACGTGATGCGAGCTCTGCGTCCAGCGAGTACAGCTTTCAGCGAGACGCAAGACGAACGCAAGACGGACGCTAGACGGACGCTAGACGGACGCTAGACGGACGCAAGACGAACGCAAGACGGACGCAAGACGGACGCAAGACGAACGCAAGACGGACGCAAGACGGACGCAAGACGGACGCAAGACGGACGCAAGACGGACGCTAGACGGACGCTAGACGGACGCTAGACGGACGCTAGACGAACGCAAGACGAACGCAAAACAGACGCGATTTTTGATAGGTTATTTCTTAGCAGTACTGTATGGTAAAAGATGTGTAAGTAAATAGAGTAACTGAGGAAGATATTTTACGTAGTCACGTATTAAGGATTTTGTTTTTCTTATTTCTCAAATGCAGAAATATTTTCGGGGTAAAAAAATAGTTATTAGTATTTTGGGATCGTTTTTCGCAAGAATAACAAGAAAGATAGTATTAAATAGCCATTACTTTCGTAGAATTCTAAAAATATCTTGATTAAATATAAAAAAACTATTGGTGATTTATATTTTAATATCCACGTAATATGCTGATACAGTATGACAATCCAGTCCTTCATAATAAATCCCAACAACTTGTTCAGCAAGCAAATTTAACTCTGCAAAATTGAAAATAATCCATTTTCTCCCTGAACGATTTCTCCCATATTTCCATTTTAGTTTCTTTAGCTAGATTGTTCTGTATAACTCTATTTAACTCGAACTCTTGACAATTTTAAACGTACTTTGACTTTTTCATTTCAAGATATTTCGAAGAAAACTTCGTAACCAGCCTGCCTAATGACCTGTTTAGAAACACAACCATGCTACAAACTCTGTAAGTATAGACTACAGTAACAAGGTAATTTTACGAAGTCATCCGTTTAGGATTTTCAAGTTATTTTCGACCAACTATCTGATACTTGTACTCCGTCGTTTTTAAACAGATCACTTGTGCTTACTAAATATCGAGCAGCTTCTAAAACTTTAGCTGGTCTTACATTCTGAAATTGATAATGGTGTTTGTAACTAAGGCGCCTTTTAAGCTTGATTGGTATTGTTTGTGATTCATTTATTGGTCTTGGTAGAATGCTAACTGTTGAATTAACATCAGCTGGTACATTAACAATATTGCCATGAATACTTAACTGACCTCCACTAGGTAATTCTCGCAGTTGCATGAAGGGAATTATTGGTGAAATCAGTCTTTCCTCAAGGGCTGTTACATTTTGTAAAGCAATTGGCTTATTTTGAAAAGACATTTCGTTAGCCTTTGCACAACTTGGGAGCTTGCCGGTTTTCAAGTAAGAGTGACATGTAGAACAAATCCACTCTGTGCATCAATACATTTAACACCAGTAACACATAACTTAAGTATTTGTTTGTAACATAATTTGTACATAATAAGATTGCATTTTGTGACAGATCACTTATACCATAATTGATCACAACAAGTACAAATATATTCTGGGCCAATGCTGACGTTACTATGGAATAATGCTATACTGTCAGACATACAGGTAGCTAGTCAATTGCGACCTGGGTTAAGCATCAACCTTGCCATGTTTACTATCAATATCATCATGGTTATTATTTAACCTCTTACGTCTTTGCTCATCTGATTCATTTGTATTATCTGATAATTTTCTTTGAGGTACTTATTTTTTTGAGATTTTTTAACTCTTTCAGGATCTAATTGACTATATGTTACATGTACTTTTCCCATGGATTCTTTTACTTTCTCAGGGTTTGATTGTTTTTATTTAGTAACTGCTTTACTCATGTATTGTTTTACTTTCTCAGGGTTTGATTGTTTATATTTAGTAGCTGCTTTTCTCATGGATTCTTTTACTTTCTCAGGGTTTGATTGTTTATATTTAATAGCTGCTTTTCTCATGGATTTGATTGTTTATATGTAGTATTTGATTTTTTAGAAGATTCTTTAACTTTCTCAGGATTTGATAGTCAATATGCTGTACTTGATTTTCTACAAGATTCTTTAACTTTATCAGGATGTGATTGTCCATATGTTTTACTAGATTTTCGGGAGGTTTCTTTAACTTTATCAGGGTTTAATTGTTTGTATGTAGCATTGGCTTTTTGCAAAGATTCCTTTTTTCTTTCATTTTCCTTATTTTTATATTGATTATCCATCCTCTTTTCCTCATGTATTCTCTCATGTAATTGTTCTTGGTTTTATTGGATTGAGGTTTATCTTGACAAACAGTACATCACAACTTATGGGGTCACTACAAACAACAGATACTTGATTGTTTCTTGCACTGTTATTCAGGTGGGTTTGTTTATCAATTTCAGTCACATTCCCCAGTGCACACTGGTTCATAGGGCTTGCGGAAACATAATGTATTTCATCTAAATGCCCAACATTAATATGCCTGGTATTTCCTGAAGTATATACAGGACGTACAATTATAGTCTCAGGAAAATTTAGGGCAGTTTCAGTAATATGAATTGTTAAATTATGAGAATTTGCAACTGCCTGTATAATGATATGGTCAGCCCAGGTTCCTTGTCTAGACATGCTTTGCAAATAATGCAACCATGACTGCTCAGCGGTAGGGTGGTAGTTAACACTAAATTACCCAAAACAAATTGCTCTAGTTTCAAAAATATTTAATTAATTGCCACAAAAATTGGCATGGTGCAAGAACTTGTCATTACACTATATGGGAAGTAGCTAACGGTAGTATAAACTTCTACATAACCATGGCAACAGCAAATAAATACATGGTAAATAAAAGTTTGCGGCAGCAATATCTCAATAGGAAAAAGAGATACAAACTTCAAACTTGGTGAAGTTGATTCACATGTCATAATGTATGTAACAAGTAGACATATTTTGGTTTACATAAAAACCGTGGTCCGAGTGCTAAAAAATTGTGTTTCCATGGTAACACAAAAATATTATAAATTTTAAAAACTGTCTACTTGTGATACACTTGAGATACACTTGCAGTCCAAAAATGAAGCCAATCCACCAAATACCCTTCAATTTAGAGTTGCCACAAATACGAGTTAGTACAAATTATTTGTTTTGTGAAAATCAAGGTTAAAGATTCACAAACGTTTTTCAGCTGATTTTGTGACCAATTAAACACAAAAAATGAAAGAAAAGTAAACTAGGGTATATTTATAAATAGGTAAACTAAGATAAACATATTTAATATTGTAGTCGTTGCATGTATGCTACAATTATTTTAACATATTTTTACATACCAAACTAACTCTGCAAATATATATAAAAGTAATGTTATCTTCTTCGTTTCTTAGTTTTACCAACGACTTCCTGAATTGGTATAACAAATTAAATGTCAGGTTCTTTATTCTTTTTTTTTGCTTGTACTCTTTCTTTTATTTTTCCTGCTCTCTCCAACATCTGGTTGTGAGCTCAAACTGAAAGCCCCACCTTGGTATGAAGTCTTGTCTCCTTTTGATTTTCGTTGGCACGAAGTTTTCTTCTTTGTTGCCTGTATTTCAAAGACACATTTTGGCAGCAGTCTTCACCCTGACTTGATCTTAGAGCCTTAGGGCTTTCATGGCATTATAGCTCCTGGAGTAACACCACACATGTCCATGAGAACTGCTTTGCTTGCAGCACCGGTGTTATAGACAGCCACAGTTTCACATACAGCTATGTGCACTCTCCTGGCTCCATACAATTTGGTCTTAGGGCACTTTGACCAGAGCATCTCATTGGCCGACTCATTTTGATTTTGAGTCATCTCTTTCAGACATCTTGTAAGGAGGTCATCTTTAGAAAGTCTAGTAAACGCAGGTTCCAGTTCTGCCATAAAAATTCCAGGTAAACGATTGTCCTCATTATAAATAAATGTTCCCTCCATTTGATCTTTCGAGTACTTCCATGTACAGTAGCTACTGCCAAGAATTAACCTAACACTGCGGTTGCGGTTCGGTTGCGATTCGGTTGCAGTTAGATTGCGTTTCGGTTGCGGTTCGTTTGCGGTTCGGTTACCGTTCGGTTGCGGTTCGGTTGCGGTGATGTTGCGGTCGACACATTCGACCGCAACCGCAAGAGTATTGGCGACCGTCCTCTTCGGATTCCGGTCTCGCCCGATCGTAAGAACACGTAAGCAAATGAAATGAATAATTTTTATTCTATTCAATGGTATTGAGGACGCTATTGTGTCGGCAAACGGTGATTTAGACATTATTTTAAGAGTGTTTTGTCTGAGTTGATTCTTACTTCAACTACATGTATTCAACTATACATGTGCGTCGTTATTAAGAACGAGTGTAAATGACAAATTGCAAAGCTTTTTAGTAACGAAATACTAACGTTTCGAGCCTAGGCGTTCATCAGAGTATGACCTCCAAAATTTAAAGTAATATGACTGGAAAAAGATAAAATAAGTAAGGTCATGGTTACTGATCGACGGTAAAAAAGGAAGCAAATTACTTACCATTTCGTGATGGAGACCTTGACGAAACTACTTAATTAAGGTTAGGCATATCGCAGCGATAGAATATCCGAGAGTAGTAAAAAAGTAGAATGTTACGTTGACAGTGTTTGGGATATATAGCAAAGTGAAAAGGTGGTGAACTGTTAAGATTTTTAGCAACGATATACAGGCTGACTTTCGAGCGGTGCCCTTCGTCAGAGTAAGACCAAAAGATATTTTAAACTGTTGAAGAACATATCTTTACTCCGAACGCGAGATATTGTGTGATTTAAAATATGGCATGACAGACACAAAGCGGCAGGTCTTGTCGTGTTGTTGATGGCATTAGTTCCCAATAGTACTAGTGTCAGAATTATCAGCATTCGAAGATATAATTCATATATGTGACCATATATACATCGGCGCGCGTATATCCGGCGTAAATTATTTGTTTGTTGAATTAATTGTGCGAGTTAGAATGCTCCAGAAACACAGTCATATAACAAGAGCTTTTAAATTGGAGTATGTATCTGCGGGATATATTTGTCTGTCTTGCTACCTTTCACTGCCTGTGGGCCATGATCATATTTACTATGATAAATCGACAAATCACATCGATTCAATATGCCAACATGTCATATATAAGACGACAAAATCATCAAGCGTCAAAGATTCGGCAGTGTACTATAGCAAGGCAGTTTTTCCGCTAAACTACAGATTGCAAGTCTACGGTAGTATTAACTTGTTGCTCGCGCTCATCGGACTGTTTTTTATTTGATTGAATAGCGATTGAGTGATGAACCAGGCGAGTAACGTGATGCCACAGGAAGCCGTAACGTCTATTAGTGAAGCGAGTTTAACAGTAAAGCGAGTTTAACAGTAAAGCGGGTTTATTTGGTATTTATCAGTGTATATTTGAGCGCTGGTCTACTCTAGGAGAAAACTATGTTAACAAAATATTATTTATTTTGTGTAAAAGATTGACAGATGGTGGCGTGTTTGACAAATTAACTTCCGGTGGTCGACTCAAGTCGGAGCACAGATGATACGAAATGTCTCCACTAAAAATGTTTATCACAACTTTCAATTACAAAATTTTCAAAGCGACTGTGAACATTAACCTTTAATCTATAATGTAGCCGATTTTCAAGCTAAGATTTTACCTAACAACTACATTAGACGTCAAAACAAATCACTACCGAAATAAAGTTGCTTCCTATACGCGCGCGAGACGCACAGTCAACGGCCTTCCGAATTGATGTAAACACTGACTCATTGCCTTTCTTGTCTGGTTGCCTGTAATTTGTCCTTATTGTCGACAAAATTAACAAGTAAGAACATTTTAATAGCGATTTAATACAATTATTGTGTAAAAAATACCAAACAAACCCGCTTTAGTGTTAAACTCGCTTCACTATAATAGACGTTTCGGCTCCCTGTGATAATGCACAAGTATTTAATTTTAAGTTGCCACAAGTTCTCCCAAACGATATTATCAAATTCATGGCAAACGATATTATATTCTGAAATAAGTAATATTCTACATCGCTGCCGTAACTTAGCATATTTTGACAACTTTCCCATTTCTTCGAACCGCAACAGAACTTAAACCATGTGTCAAACGACGCCAAACTTATATTCCGAAAACATATTCCGAAATACGCATGTCAACGCCAAACATATTCCGAAATACGCATTGCGGTTGATATTGCGGTTAGGTTACGCGAGGTTGAACCGCGGACCGACCGAGGTTCGTCCGCGGATCAACCGAGGATCGACTTCGGTTGAACCGGAGATGAACCCAGGTTGAACCGCGGATGATCCGCGGATGAACCCCGGTTAACCGCGGTTTCTGTTCTGTACTGTTCTGCAGATTTGAGACAGTATTTGTGTTGCTGTTCTTGTGCCAGTCTCTCATTCTTTATCATGTGGTACTGTATTGCCTTTATACTGGTCTTCATTCCTTCCAAATCGCCCTTGTTATCCCTGATTGCATTCCCATAGTAATTTTGCATCCTGTCTATTACCTTGTCTGTCAATCGTCCCTTTCCTCCAACTAATTTTCCATCTGAGAGCTTTTTACTCTTCATATTGTTTTTATATTTTCTCAGGGCAGTCCCGAGCCTCTTTTGGACATACCCTACACATTCTTCTTTTGTAATTTGATAATCAGGACCACATTTGGTATTCAAGGCATCCTTTACTCGTCCAAAACTACTTCTATCGCCATCACCAACAAAAGTTGTATATTTTAGTTGCCTTGAGGTGATGCTTCTTGAAAAGATCTCGACTGCTGAAACAGCTTGCATTTCTTCTGATGAGCCTGTATGGTTTATTTCACATGATGGTCCATGAGCCTTCTTCCATTCCTTGTATTCCATGCTTTCTTTATCCATGGAATTACGAGCCTTGCATCCATGGCAGAAAAGTGACTTGACTGCGTAATCGAGGATTTTACCAGTGTCAACCGATATGACAAAGATCACTCCTATTTTTGATGAGTGACCGCTTTTTTTCCAGGTACCATCAACGGTCAATGCAACTCGAGCAACGTCATTTTTAGTGCAAAGTTTTTTAAACTTTGCAGTATTGTTATGAGTGGCGAAAATTCACACGATATATGCATATATATATATATATATATATATAGAGTGAGTGAGTGACCGTGTTAACATCCGGGGGGCGACAAAATATTATTTCGTAGTCTTTTGAAACTCAATTTTCTATTGTCAGTAGAAAAGTGAAACTATTGTTAGTAGAAATCCTTGGCAATGAAGGCAAGTTAAGTGAATTATCGATGTCAGTTTGATTTCGATTCTTGAATATTTCATCATGTCTCGTATATAAGTTGTATCCCCCGGTTTTTATTAATTTTGATTATCGAAGCACAAAAATGGTGGAGCTTAGGAGTGAGCTTCGCGAAACAAGGATTTTATGGACTTACAGTATTAAATATGGTGTAGGAGAAAGGATTCATTGTCTGTTGTGGGAAGACGAGCCTGTATATAAAATAAAGGTCTAATATTTAGGATATTTCTGTCACTGTCACACGACTCAACTGTCAGAGTGTCAGGTAAGTCAGCGTATTTGTCTTTGTTTATAAAATCACACGGCCTTATGATACTGCGAATCTCCGTTCTGCAGTTTCTCGTTTTCTCTTCGGATTTTGTCTACGTAGTTTTTGCGTAGTTTAGCCTTTAGGTACAGTTTACACTGTCCTCCGAGTATTTCGTCGGTCGGCCTTCGGAACGATGATTGAGTTGTTTACGCCGTAAAAGCTATTCCAATGTCCATATAAGCATAATATAAGGTAATGCGTATTCGTTTACTCGTGTCATTTTGGCCTTGCTGAATACAGACAAGGTGGTTTTCGTAGTGATAAAAATGGCTAGATTCTGTGGTACTTTAACTAGTAACAATCGCCCGCGCATCGTCAACAATCTCTTGACTCGTCAGAGAGCTTAGGAGATGTTAAAATACATCGCCACAGACCCAATTATTCACGGGTCGACCACAACGGTGGATAATTGTGAATACTATCAAAATCTATCAAATGCTTATCAAAATCTATCAAATATCTATGAAACAAATGAACACAAATACGTCAAACAAGCTAGTACTAGAATCGACGACAGTATTGATATCAACAACAAGCGAACGTTCACGCATTTTTACAGACGAGATAGACCACATATCAGAACACGTGAACGAGAACCATCTAGTTGTACAAACTTCAACGTCGGCGAGGAAATATTTTGTAACAATATCTAATCCCCTCGCCCGGCGCGAAGCGCCGGCCGAAGGCCGAAGGCCTGAGGGCGACGGTGCTAATATCGACCGGCGTTTAGTCCCTCATCACGGGATTCCAGGCGCAATGTAGAGTGACTTTCAGTTTCCTTGTATATATACATTGAGGATCAACTCATGCGCGGCATCGGAAAATTTGGCCCTGGTAACTAGATAATTTATGGTAAATATCTGCATTTGAATTAATATTTAAAGGTGCCGTCAAGTCCGTTCTGCGCATGTCCACGTTTCTGTTTACATCGTTTGTTTAAATTGCATTATATAAACATTGAACATGAAGTATTGCGAATTTTTTTCACACGCTTGAGCTTTTCCGCCTAAAAAGCGTGTTATAATTAAGAAGCTGTTTGGTTCCTAAATGTTGTTAATATATCAAACTACCACTCGTGCCTTCGCCACCATTAACAAATACTTGCTTTCGAACTGTCGCAAATCTATTCCGTTAAAGTTTGTTTACATGTGGGGTCCCCAACGTTTGAAATATCACACATGCGCAGAACGGACTGGACTGCACCTTTAACAATTTAAAGAAAACCGTAAAAGAAAAGTACGAGTTTTGTCGGGTTAATATACGGTGAATGAAGATTTGTGTTTAAAAAGATCGTGAAAAGGCAGTGAAAATGCAATATATCGTTGTCGGAAGATGTCAAGTTCGTAAATCAAGTTTTATACGTGGCGTCAAAACTAAAGGTAAACCCGTTTTCGGTTTTTTAAACCTGTTAATAAGTTACAAAGATAGTTTTGCAAACATGTCCGAGTATGTTATTCAGGCTTTTATTTGATGTATAGCATGATTTTCTAGAGTTAGTAGTTCAAAAGATATCGTCGTCTGAATATCTAAAATATTTACTCTGAGTAGTGTCAATCCAATCCAAGCGTCGTCGGTTTTTTCAAGCTGTTAGCTATCAGTTACAAAAATATTTTTGTAGGTATGTCAGAGGCTGTTAATCAAGCTTTCATTAGATATGTAGAATGAGTTCTTAGAGTAAGAACTTCAAAATATATCGTGGTCGGAACATTTCACTTTTGGCATGGCGTCAAGGCGACTAAAAACAAAACAATCAGATATCACGAAATCACTCTTTGAAGGGCTTTCGCTCGAAATTGAATAGTCCTCTTGCGCACGATTTCTTACATGTATTTCTACCTAGTGCCTACACAGTACGCAGAACAACATTTTTATCGTACTCTTCAATAAAACAACCATATTAGTCATGTTATAAAGTGTTGTACATAATATACACATTTTGAAATACTTAACAGAGAGATTTATGCTATATATCATTGGAAAGCCAACGAAAAATCACAATCGTAGTGCACGTTTAAAGTTTGTACCAATCATGGAACAATTTAGAAATTCGAATTAGCCTATACAATACTGGTAGTTTAGTAGGGTGCAAAAACATGCAGACTATTACTGCATTACCAGAAATTCGGGACAAGATGGCGGAGCGCCGGCTGCATAATTAAGGCAAAATACAAACATGGCTGCCAATAAACAATACAGTGAAATTGTAAAATCTAAAATAGCTCCTACTTGGCACATATATTTCCCGGAATCAGAGCGCGATTCCTGTACACAGTCAAGTAACGAAGAGTTATAACAAAAAAATTTCGCTCACCGTGATGTAGTCGCGGTTCCCAACGCTCGCTGTGTTTCGCTGCCGATGACTCATTCTATTATATAAACCATAGTAATCCGTGTAAACATGCGGTACAAATCCACCAAATAGACTAATTTCCTCTCAGGCGATGCGAAAATCGGCGCTCGATATGTATTTGAGAATGTTCAAACTGGCAACAAAACTCGCAAATGTCTTAGTATATAACGAATTCCAATGCCTTTGAACTTTCTTATTTTAGCAGTGTGTTCAGTAATCAGCAGGCGGCCATTAAGTCGGAACGGGCGATTTGAGCTACGAGCCGCCAAGCGATATAAGGCTCTTTTTCTCTTTGGAGCAGCCATGTTTCTTGTTGTACTTCGAAAGCCAGCTTCCAGCCAATAGCAGCAAGGCTCTAAACCTTGTTTCCAGGCTATTCTCGAGAGAAATAGAGCGATTGCGTGAAAGCCGCGAGATGTATTTCGCGGACTATTGCATCACACCAGGGCGCTATAAAACACGGGCGTGGAAACGGCCTATAAGCGCGTGATCCATGTGTGATGCGGAGGACTGGCGCGAGCGTGCTGTAGAAGAAAAAAATTATAAACAATGGCCGAAAAATATATACGAGTGCCCGAAAAATATGGCAATACTAAGGTAGTGTGTTAACAAAATCAATGTTTTCTTGGAGTTAACAATACGAAGCTTTCTTCAACTTTAGATTTACCTCGTTACCTTTTCAATAAATCTGCTTGGAAAGCTAAAATTTCAATGGTTGATCGCTGTTCTTTTCAAAATTCAGGACGTTTTATCAAGCATTGACGCTTTGAATTGACGATTACTACTCCACTAGGTAACCAAAAGTTAATTTGACCGCATCAAACGCTTGGTAATTTTATAAGCTTTACAATGTATATACTGTGAGGATACCGGCTTTTTTATATTTTGTGTATGGTTTTCGACCCACGGTTCCAAATCTTGTCTATTTCGAGTCTTTCGATTGTACAACTGCACAAGGTATTGTTTTAAAAATAGAAAATATCAAAAAAGCCGGTTTTCTCACAGTATCCACTCGAAAGCTGATCACTTGGGCAAGAGATTGGTGTATTCAAAATAAACTTTAAGTACCTAGTGCAGAAAAAAACAAGAAAAACCTAATTTTTCCGCGGTTCCTATTACATTTACAACAGTACAACTGCACAAGATTTTGTCTACGAACTGGTCGAAAACAAGGCTTTAAAAATACAAAATATCAAAAAAGCCGGTTTTCTCACAGTATCCACTCGAAAGCTGATCACTTGGGCAAGAGATTGGTGTATTCAAAATAAACTTTAAGTACCTAGTGCAGAAAAAAACAAGAAAAACCTAATTTTTCCGCGGTTGCTAATGGCATTATTTTTGTCTACGAACGGGTCCAAAACAAGGCTTTAAAAATAGAAAATGTTAAAAAAGCCGGTTTTCTCACAGCATCCTTTCGAAAGCTGATAACTTGGGAAAGAGATTGGTGTATTCAAAACACCATTTAAGTACTAGGGAAGAAGAAAAGAAAGAAAATATAATTTTTCCGCGGTTCCAGTGTTTCTGACTACGGGGCCGTTCACACTAGTGAGTTAGATCGATCTCGGATCAACGAAAACACAAAATATAAAAAAGCCGGTATCCTCACAGTATACATTGTAAAGCTTATAAAATTACCAAGCGTTTGATGTGGTCAAATTAACTTTTGGTTACCTAGTGGAGTAGTAATCGTCAATTCAAAGCGTCAATGCTTGATAAAACGTCCTGAATTTTGAAAAGAACAGCGATCAACCATTGAAATTTTAGCTTTCCAAGCAGATTTATTGAAAAGGTAACGAGGTAAATCTAAAGTTGAAGAAAGCTTCGTATTGTTAACTTCAAGAAAACATTGATTTTGTTAACACACTACCTTAGTATTGCCATATTTTTCGGGCACTCGTATATATTTTTCGGCCATTGTTTATAATTTTTTCTTCTACAGCACGCTCGCGCCAGTCCTCCGCATCACACATGGATCACGCGCTTATAGGCCGTTTCCACGCCCGTGTTTTATAGCGCCCTGATCACACGTAGTGTTTGAGCGCGAAACTCAAAATGTCTGAGGTAATTGACGATTATAGAAAACGAAATATAGATTGGAAGCTGAAATTAAGTACCGAACCTCCGCTTAGTTATGTAAATCGCCAGGTGGATTTAAGAGACAAGATTATTTTCTGTGGAGATTCCATGGCCATTGCTGCAATTGTGGAATACAATTATAAAGGGCACTTCCGGAAATAAAAATGTAAATTACATTGACTTGCTCAATTCAACTGTGACCGATGGGTGGTTTGCCATAAGACGTGACTGAAAACGTATCGAGGATTTGCTTTATAAACAATGCAGTTATGTCAAAGTTACAATTCAAAAGACAAAAGGAAGGAAGAAGAAATTGTTGAATGACAAGTTGTACAAAGTGAGTGTCAAAAGAGGGGAGGTTGAATCAACAGAGATGTACAAATCAGAGGTGAGGCAGTGTTGTGAAGAATTTGAGCAGTACAAGAAGAACCACACTGATATAGAAAGGGCAAGAAGACAATTATATGGAGAAATGATTCAAGAAATTAATGAGCTAAAGGAAGAAGTATGTGAACTTAAACATGTAAACAATGAGTTAACTGATTACATTGAAACACTTGCAAAGAGAGATGCCTTGAAATGTCAAGGGAAAAAGTTCCATGAAGTTGGAAAGAAGCAAAAATTAAGAAAACTCCGGCTTCTAAAAAGCAAGGTAGAATGCGCAGTGTGGTTTCTGAATAGTTTTGGTCTAGAACTTTCACATGTCACACTTAAAGATGAAGAGGGGACTAGTCACTTGCTGGACTATGATGCATCCACTGGAGATGACAAGAACAATGTTGATAACATTTTGTTCCTTCTCGACAAATTCTGTGTTAGCGATGAGGCCTATCATGAACTATCAATGGTTTCAGATGGATTGCCAAAATCATATCTCATAAAGCAGTCAAGAGTGGCATTAAATAAGACATACTATATATAGAGAGAACCCTTGGGGAGTGTCCTGGAGCAAAACTTGATTTCATCCGCACCCTTGTAGATCACGTGAAAGATCTATTAGCTAAAAATCCTGAGCTGGAGGAAAAAACAATTCAAGTAAAGATAAGTGGAGATGGTGCCCGAATGACACGGACCACCAATTTTATGATATTTTCCTTTGTACTTCTGCAACTTGAAGAAAATGTCATGTCGTCAAAGAATAATAGAACTGTAGCAATAATTAATGGTCCTGAAGATTATGAAACTCTTCAGGCCTCACTACCTATTTTCTTCCAAGAGATCAATGAACTTATTCAACAAGGATTTATTTTAATTGATGGTAAAGAAGTCAAATTAGAGATCTTTCTAGGTGGTGATTTGAAATTTTTGCTTGCGGTCATGGGTTTAAATTCAGCCGCATCAAATTATTCTTGCTTATGGTGCAACATACATAAAAAGGACAGATGGGATACAACAAAGCCTTTAATTTTCTACAATGAGGAGCCCCAAAAGAGGACTTTGTTACAAATCAAAAGCCTGTGCCAGTCAAAAAGCAGTAATTTGGGATGCATTCACACCCCTCTGGTTGATATAGAGCTAAATCATGTGGTGCCTGATGAATTACACCTTTTCCTAAGGGTAACAGACCGACTACTTGACAATGTCATTGATGAAATCATGGAAAGGGATGCAATCGAGGACTTTGGTAAAAAAAAGACAGAACCTATTGGACGTCTATTAAATAAGTTGGTGGAAGATGTCAATGAATTTGGTGTGACATTTTCAGTTTGGTTCAAGAAAAATGCTGATGGCTCAAGAAGCAAAATTTTGGAGTATACCAGTCTTGTTGGAGGACAGAAGAAAATCCTGTTAAAAAAGCTGCCAAACAAATTGCATAATTATCTCTATCCGAATACATGTGAAACTGTAACTAAAATATGGAATGACTTCAAAGATTATTATGATTGTATTACAAGTTTTGAGTTGACCAGTGACAAATCCAGGACAATTTTCAGCAAAGGCAAAAAGTTGATTGAATTATTTTGTAGCTTAAGGGGTGTTAGATCTGGCTACACCAGGGCTAGGGTAACACCTTACATGCATATGATGTGTTACCATGTTCCATTTTTCATCCAAGAACATGGTTGCATTAAGAAGTTCACTGGACAAGCTGTTGAGAAAAACAATGACGATGCCAAGAGAATTTTATTTCAAAAATCCAACAAGTGGGATGCTGCCAAGGATATTCTCCTTTGTGAAAGCAGACAATGGGACCTAAAGGAATGTGAGCGTGTGAAAGGCACTTATACCAAAAGAAAGACTGAATATTGGGAAGGAGATATCTGTAGGATACGGAAGGAAAGAAGACTTCTATCAGAACCTAATACACCCCAAGTACCGGTAGATGATCATAATGCCAGGACCTCACAGCAAACCATGTGATATGCCTGATTCAAGTATGTGATGTATACTGACAGTAATAAATAATATATATATATATATATAATTAAATGTATATGTATATGCTAAATCAGCTATGAAATAATTGATATTTCCTTTGTGTTGTCCTCCTGAAGTTTTAATCAGACTTTTTAATTTAACATATACATTTAATTATATATATATTGACAATACATGGGCGATCGTCAAGCTCGTATCCTCAGAAAAATGATTCTGAGTCCCGGACAGGAATCGAACCTGTAACCTTCTGATTACCGGTGAGACGCTCTAACCATTGAGCCTACAAGCAGTGTGTATATTAACATATATATATATATATATTATTACTTATTAATTATATATATTATTATATAATCAATTATATATATTATCAGTAATATATGAACTTACACTTTTTTATTATATACAGTAATAATAATAATATCTATTATTTTATATAGTGCTTTATACATGGCGTTTCAAAGCACTTTACATTTATAATTATATATTTTACCTCGAACCTCAACCTTAACTATATATGACTACCGGTATTTATCAGAACCCATCTTGTCAACTTCCAAGTGGGAGGAAACCAGAGTATACCCGGGGAAAACTCACGACTTTCAGCAGAGTGTTGACAAACTCTTTCTGCGTGTGATCAAATGTCCAAACAACTCTTGACTGCAGAGGTGGGAGGCAGTCGCTCTGACAACAAGGCCACTGAAGCTGTTCAACAAACTCGAAGTGCGTGTTTATCAGGTTAAAAGCCACTCAGGTGCGCCTTCATGGTTTTAAACCTGATAAAACACCGCTGCAAGTTTATTCAACATTACATTAAACTATTATTTTATCAATTGTTATAATGAATATAATTATAATTTCAATACACACCAAAACAACAAAAACATTCTGACAATATTGTCAAGAAGATGAAGGGACTTTAATAAAATGAACTGAAATTTTTTCAGTAAATGTTCGGGGGGTTTCAACAATCACTCCTTCTTTTTTAAAATTCTTCGGTGAGCTGCCAAGAAATGCCCTCATCTTCACCGGAAATCGCATTCGCACCCCATCTCCATGTTCGTCGAGGCGGTAATTCCACATTTGGGGCAGCTTGCACGCAGAAAAATCTTGCTCCTCAAACAATGTCCAGTTCCTTTGCTCTCCAGCTTTTCCTTTACCACCAAACAAGAACTTGTAAATATCGTGCCGGAACTCCATACTTAACTGCTGTTCAGGCCATTTATGTTTGAGAGAATCAACAACCTCCCTTCTCAACCGGTCCACACTCTCTTGGATGACAGAAATAGGTGGATCAGGGTTTTCAAAATACCTAAGGAAGTATTCAAATGTTTATATATCCATAAATTGGTGCTTATTCCTAATTCCAAATTACAAAATATGTGAAGTCAAAGAAGCTCTCATGTCTTCAATTCAATTCCTGAGAATTAAAGCGCAAAGTCCGGTGAAAAGACATACTCAGTGTTTTAAATTCTGAACTCAATAAATCCGAGCTCGCTGGACCTTAGTAATAGTTACAGTGACTATAGCCATAAGCCATGGTTGTAGCTGTAGTCTGAATAAGCTATTCGGCTAAGTAATGTACCTTAAGGACGCTCTTGAAAGATGATGTTCTGGTTCCCAGGTATTCTCGAAGGAGCTATAGCCCTTCCACTTCACCAAGTACTGGTATCCCTATTAGCATATACAAAAAATATTCAGTATACATAAAGTTGAAACACTCAATCGTCATAATTGCTTTTAATGAGATAAATTATTAATGAGCTGCAAAACACTGTTACCTACCTCATTATCCTTTTTGCGGGCAATCAGACGTTCGGCCTCAAACACACCGGCAATTTTCCTTGTTGTTGTCTTTTTCTTCTTTGCTTCATCGTATAGAATATCAACACTGCTTAAGTTGTGCAGCACAAGATATGGAACACGATCTTTTTGCGAAGCAGCCGCCATGGCTGGCTAAATGGTTGCGAAATATTTATTCATGCAAGAAACCGCTGGTCGCGATCGCAGCCGCAAAATGTCCCGAATTTCTGGTAATGGGGGTTTATACAACCTTGGCCTGGCCTACAATTGTGTAGCATAAACAAGCATTACAGTACTGTGCTATACTTGTCAGTGTTAATATATACACTGCTGCAGTGAATAAGGGAGAGCTTGGAGTATGAGACAGACGATAGATGGATGATTGTTATATGCAAGCTCATATTCTCAGAAAAATTATTCTTAGTCCCAGAAAGGAATTGAACCTGAATTGAACCTCTAACCATTGAGCTACCCAAGACTCAGATGCAGAGTGAAGGTAACAATGATGTACTGATTCAATTGAAATATGTATATACCTATGTGCATTACTGATATATAGTGATTGCCGTATAGGAAGTATAATTATCAGGGTCGGATTTACCTATGGGCAAGACTGGTCAGTTGCCCAGGGGCCTCCACAACCAGGGGGCTTCCTCATTTTTCATGGGAAAAAATTGTAAGGAAAAATGTATTTGTGTGTGCCTACCATGAATGGTAGAAATAATACAGTTTATAGATCTATACTGTTAGCTTATTCAGATTCTTTACACTTGAAACATAGGAACCAGATTCTTATGTAGATTATTGATCATGATGTTTATACATGTACATTTTTATTCAGATTATTAGTACTTGAAAAATATACTTTATGGGTAACTGTAAATATGTTTTGTCATCATTTTAGTATTTGAGGGGGGCCTCCACTACTGAAGGCTACCCAGGGCCTCCACATATCTATATCCGGCCCTGATAATTATATATCATTCAAATCAGTACATCATTGTAACCTTCTCTCTCAATCTGACTCTTGATGCCTCAATGGTTAGAGGCCGCAGTCACTAGCAATCAGAAGGTTATAATTTTTTCACCCGGGTATAGTTTTTCTGTATAGGTTTTTGGTTATTTTTGCTAAATTTTCTGGGTAAAAAGCCCATAGCAACTGAAATAAACAACAGCAACACAAACCGTTGCTATGCGACTATACTCCATATAAACCTATATTTCGATGAAAGTGTGAATATTACGCATAAAATAAGCGGTAGGGATGAAAGACCAATAAATCTAGAAATGGGAAATTATTTTTTTAAATTTAAAACTATTTTGAAATATTTAGGGTTAACTACACCTTCGAAACTGATATTTCCTATTTTCCAGCGATTGTGTCCAAACTAAGTCAAACTTACCAAACATATTTATCATACAGTAGGGACTAATTTACGGTTTTGTTTGCATGACAACAAGGTCACGTGACTCATTAGCGGCCAGTTTGGATGAAAACATAAAACGTTCTTGAGGCACGCGAATATTTATAATTTAAACAATTAAACAGCGTAATTTGATGCAAATATTTATCTAGTTTATCATTCTAACTTGCCAGATTGTATAGCTTTACCGTAAATGGAAACTTTTGGCGAATGATTTTTCCTCTAATTACAATTTCTCTAATATTTTTTATGCAAATTGATTCCTACCATTCATGATAAATGTAACATGATAAACGTAACTAAAGTTTGCATCAAATTGCTCTGTTTAATTGTTTAAATTATATATATACGCGTGCCTCAAGAACGTTTTAAGTTTTCATCCAATATGGCCGCCAATGTATCACGTGACCTTGTTGTCCTGGAAACGAAACCGTATATTAGTTCATACTACATGATAAATATGTTTTATAAGTTTGACTTAGTTTGGACAAAATCTCTGGAAAATGAGAAATTTCAGTGTCGAAGTCAAGAGCCATGCCTTAATACCGCTGTTGAATTGTAAGAGCTGGTATTTGTAAATGTTTAGCTTCTGTACCTAACATTTGGTGACTTAATTACACTACGGAAAAAACAGTTGCCATCACCAATCACATCTACTGGTCTTAATTATATTCGAGATAGTCTACTTGTTAACAAGCACATTGAAGAGTTTGAACGCGGTGTTAAGTTGGAGCATTCTTAATAGGACCTAGATTTAATTCAATGTCACCGCACATCATCAGGAAAAATCTTGAAGATGTTTTGACTCTTTGTTTATCACATTTACTAGAATTAACAGTTGATATGGTTGTATCTCTTAGTTTCCATAATTTGTATTTTCTCGTTCGTTTAATCTTCTGCAAGTTAAATCGTACTCCCCTTACATTTTGTCGGTTTTCAGTGAGACATGTTTTTAATATTTTGCTTCAAATGACAATTCGCTAACTTCCACAACCGCGGAAATACATTATTTAGACGGTGATAAACGACTTTTCCGTATCTTATAGAAAGCAAGTCATGCAAGGAAGACGATTTGAGGATCGTATGTTTTATTAGTAATTTGATTTTACGTCTGTTGTGTTTATTTTTTTCTCATAAAATGAATTACTTTCTTCAATGGTATCCTAGATGGTTCTCGTTCACGTGTTCTGATATGTGATACACTCGTTTGTAATCTACGTAGTCTGTAAAACTGCGTGAACGTTCGCTTGCTGTTGATATCAATACAAGTATTGTTGTCGATTCTAGTACTAGCTTGTTTGACGTATTTGTGTTCATTTGTTTCATAGATATTTGATAGATTTTGATAAGCATTTGATATATTTTGATAATTTCTCGATAAATATTCACAATTATCCATTGTTGTGGTCAACCGGTGAATAATTGGGTCGCCTTTTGCATATGAAATGATAACCCGGTGAGTCAAGGTTGTTGCGATAAAACGCTGGCTATCTCCTCGTCTTTCGCTTCGATTACATAAAGCTCTCTGACGAGTCAAGAGATTGTCGACGACGCGTGGGCCGTCTCCACGCCTTTCGCTTCGACTTGAAGTCCCATGACAATTAATAGTACATTTGAAGTACCAAAATACTACGAAATAATAATGTCGCCTACCGGATGTTAACACCATCGGTCATCGGTCATATATATATATATATATATATATATATATATATATATAGCAAAGTGAAAAGGTGGTAAACTGCCAATAATTTAGTGACGAAATACTGACGTTTCGAGCGGAGCGCTTCATCAGAGTAAGACGAGATGAAATAAAATAAATAGGGCTTATATATATATTTCAAAAGGGTGTCACAAGTAGAAAGTAGCCAATCAAATGCACGGGAGATAAACAAACTACCATTGATGAGATGAAATCATTTGCTAGTTTTACAGTTGATCAGCAAACAGACTGAGGGGGAGGGAGAAATGATTGGTCCAATATCCAAGGGGATTAGGCGATAATATATTAGCAGTAAGAAACAAAAACTTGAAAAGGAATGAAAGTGCATAAGCTAATAATAAAAAGTTCCAATCAAACTAAAATAACAAAAAACTTGTAGGAAATTAAATAAAAGAAAAACGTTCGTAAAGACCAAGAGGATGTGTGGTGCCAAGTTTAAAAATGAGACGCTTCTCTTGCCGTTTTTTGGTTATCTGGGAAGGATGGAACAGACTTTCATGTCTGAAACCAAATGGTTGGAGCTGTTTAGTAAATGGCGGGCTACAGGTTTGTCAACATCATTGTTCCTCACGGAACGAAGATGTTCAGCAAACCTGTCTGAAAGCCGTCGCCCAGTCTCACCGATGCAGATTTTAGGGCATTTATCGCAAGAAATGCAATAAATGATGTTGGTGGACGTGCATGGAAAAGTATGACGGATTGTGTGGTCGAATTTAGGGGCAGTGATAACTGCAGTGGGATTGAGAAAAGGGCATGTGTTGAAGCGGGAACGGCCGCAAGAAAATATTCCCGCTGGTGCCGAGGTATTTTTTTTAAGGGCACTATGTACTAAGGAGTCACGAATGTTTTTATTACGGCGAAAAGATACCAAAGGGTTATCGGTGAAAATGGCTGACGTCTCAGGATCATTTTGTAAAATGTGAAAATTCCTATTGATAATATTTTTAACTTTAAAATTGAAAGGATGAAATGTTAGAACTAAAGGAATTGTATTCTTTGAAACTTGTTCCAAAGGTGGTTCAAGGGCGTCTAAACGGGGGAAGAGAAAAGCTTTCTGAACGGCGAGGTCTAGAAGGTTGGTAGGGTAACCACGTTGAACAAAAAAAGATCTCATTTCCATTGATTTGGCTTGAAAATCTTGGTCGTCGCTACAAAAAAAGCGGCGAAAACACAAGAATTGAGAGTAAGGGATGGATTGCTTAGTCTGGTTGGGATGAGAGGATGAAAATAGAAGATAACTATGGGAGTCAGTAAGCTTGTACGAGACCGACGTTTTCAGCGAATCACCATCAATCGAAATTAAAATATCAAGGCACGACACAGAGGTCTCGCTGATTTCCCACGTGAACTTCAGAGCAGGATGAAAATATCAACATAGTTGATGAACTGCTCTACAAGGACACGTGAACACGACGCTGTTCCTAAACAGTCATCGATAAATCTGCCGAAGAAATCAGGCAAGGGACCCGTGTATTGTTCAAAGATCTGTTTTTCAACATAAAATATGAGAAAACATATGAGAAAACGTGCAATCTTGCTCCATTAGGGTCATGTGACCACAATATTGTACAATGGCTACCTAACTATCAAAATATTGGGAGTAAGTCGCAAGTTAAACCAATTAAACGATTGGTGCGCCGTTATCCTCAGTCTGGAATAGATGCATTCGGAAGATGGGTTTCTACGCACGACTGGTATGGCGAGCTTGGCCCAGACCCTTCTGCTGATGAACTTGCTGTCTCCTTTACATCTCAACTAACATCCGCCCTTGACCGGATATTCCCTTTGAAGACGCTAAGGCATCACCAGTCCGACAAACCCTAGATAACCCCAACCATCAAACTTCTTATCAACGACCGACAGAAAGCCTTCCATAATGGAAATGTGCCTTTATGGCAATCGTTGAAATATAAAGTCCAGGAAAAAATTGCCGCCAGAAAAAAGTCTTTCTACAAAAATAAAGTTCAACACTTGAAGAAAGATGATTGCAGAAAGTGGTGGAAGATAGTTAATAGAATGTCTGGCAAATCGGATAAGACGTCGTGCTTATCTCTCGAGCGTGATGGTAGAACTTTATCTAATGTGGAATTAGCTAACACCCTAAATGAATTCTTCGTGTCAGTCAACGCGGACATTCCCCCACTTAACGTAACAACATTGCCATCTTTCCTTCCGGCTGAAGACTACCCACCAACTATACAACCTTATGAAGTATGTAAGAAACTTCTCGCAGTACAGCCTTTTAAAGCCCATGGTCCCGATAATGTGCCAAGTCGCATCTTGAAGGAATTTGCTTTTGAGTTAGCAGAATCGGTTACCACCATCTTTAATACATCTCTGATTTCTGGAGTTGTACCAGTAATCTGGAAAGACTCCAACATTACTCCGATCCCAAAGACACAACAACCTACATGTGAAGGTGATATCAGACCCATTTCATTAACACCTTGTTTATCAAACGTTTTGGAAGATTTTGTGGTGTCTTGGATGATCTTTGACGTCAAAGACAAAATTGATCCAAGCCAGTTTGGATGTCTAAAAGGGACCTCGACCACCTTTTGCCTTCTAGACATGGTAAACACCTCCGTCTTTGTTTTCTGGATTTTTCAAAAGCCTTTGACCGTATCGGATACAATGTGCTCGTTGACAAACTGATTGACTTAGGGGTTAGACGGTCTCTGTTGCCATGGTTAATCAGCTTCCTCTCAAATCGACGACAGTGCGTTAAGCTTAGTGAGGTGACCTCAGACTGGCTTCCTGTTCATGCAGGTATCCCTCAAGGATCTAAATTGGGCCCAATTTTGTTTTTGCTTATGATCAACGACCTCAAAATCCCTTCCCCTGAAACTGCAACGTGGAAATACGTGGACGATGTCTCAATATCTGAGGGGTTAGCAAGAAACAGTAACTCAACTATGCAATGTAGTCTTGATGCCGTTAGCTTATGGGCGTCCAATAATTGGATGAAGCTGAACACGAAAAAGTGTAAAGAGTTACGGATTTGTTTTTTTAGAGAGACACCTCGACTTCCACCTTTGCAAGTAGATGGGCAAGTGCTGGAACCTATTACTTCACACAAAGTGCTTGGCTTAATTATTCAAAGCAATCTGAAATGGAACGAACACATTGGCGCAACCGTTTCGAAGGCGTCTAAACGCCTGCACATCTTACGTGTACTGTATCGGGGGGGGGCGTTCCTGCTGAAGACCTTTTCACCATTTACGTTGCCCTGATACGTTCTATCTTAGAATACTGCTGTGTAGTATGGCATAACAGCCTGCCCTCCTACCTCTCGGAAGAAGTGGAGAGAGTCCAAAAACGAGCTTTGCGAATTATCCAACCTGGTCGCTCGTATAGAGAAGCATTACAACATCTGGATTGCCCTAGGCTAGATGACAGACGTACCAACCTCTGCGTGAAAACCATCAAGAAAATTGAAAAAGGCGGTCCACTTTCGCAATATTTAACCCAGGCTGGTGAACGTACACATAATTATAATCTTAGGAACACTTGGACTCTATTTAAATGCAGAACCGAACGATTCAAACGAAGTTTTTTTCCTAGTACCATTTCAAGGCTAATATCGGGACAAGTATAAGGCGTGTTAATCTCAATTAGTTATTCATGTAAAAGTTTGTTTCAACATATTTTGTAGCTTAGTTATTGTAAAGCACATTGTAATTCATGATTAAAAATATTATTATTATATTATTATAACCAACAAATAAGTTAGCATAGCTTGGACCCATTTTGGTGGCCATCGCAGCACCATGCACTTATTTGTTGATAATGTTCACCATCAAACGAAAAATTGTTAAGGGTAAGCACTAGTTCTGCTAAACGAAGTAACCTGGATGTGGAGGGTTCTAACTGAGTGCGCTGATCAAAGAAAAACTTCAGAGCTTCAAGGCCATCGAAATGTGGAATGACGGTGTATAAGGACTTGACGTCCATGGTGAAAATAAATTTATAAGGAACTACTGAAACGTAACTGGTCGAAAATTTGCAAGGCATGTTTAGTATCTTTGATATAAGAAGGCAACTCTTAACCAAATGATACATAACGTTGTCTAGAAAACTGGAAATGAGCTCGGTGGGGCAACTACAAGCGGAAACAATCGGCCTGCCAGGATTGTTAGGTTTATGAATTTTAGGTGGAAATATATGACAGGCGTTCTGGGGGTTGTCAGGGGCGGATCTAGGAATGTTGTCACCTTAGGCATAAGTGACGATATAACTAGGGGGGTCGGGGGGCATGCCCCCCCTAACATTTTTTGAATCTTGGGTCTCTGAAATGGCATTTCCTTCAATTTGAGAGCACTTTTAAGGAAAATCTAAAGATCTTAAATCACGTTTAAGCATGTCCCATAATTTTTAAGAAACATTTTGACCAAATGAAAATTTTTATTAAGTATTAAATGCCTGCATTTGAAAAACTAATAAAATAACAATATAATTGGCCATTTTTCTCTATGTCAGAGCTCATCAGCATGCCTAGGAAGCATCAAAACATGATGTGTTTGATGAGTCCAACATGTACGGCCTAGCACATTGACTGGGCCTGACCTAATTGAAAAGTATACCCTTATTGCCCAATTCCTACAGGAAATGAAATTTTCCTATAGGAATTCCTATAGGATTTTTTTGTAAGGGTACCCCTTCAGGGGGTTTAAAATCAGAGTTTTCCATCTCCTAGGTTACCCAAAGCCGTCTGGTTTTACCTGCCTGTCGCTTGGTTAGAAGAGGCTGTAAAAGCTGCAGATCATGACCATTTGGGATATTTCATGGATGTGAAGTAGCTCAGTTCTTCACACCATCCCAGTCATTCTAACACTTTCTGGACCCCTCCCCATGGGACCCTCACCTTATCCTACTTTAATCTACTCTAATTAACTATCCAGTTAAACGAACCTACATATCCAATAAATTAAATGTAGCAACCATCAAGTGTTTGGAAACTTTACAAATGTCTGCTAGTGCTGAGCAAAATATACATTATAGATTTATATAAGTAATACTAATAAAACATATTATGAGCATTATACAATAGTCTCAATGCGCTCTTGCAATAATATACAATACTCATATAATCTCGATTTTGATTGGCTAAAAACCTACAGACAATTATTGATGTCTTCCCAGAAGTAATTGTCTTTGTGTGGCTTACTTCCTAAACTCCCTAAAGGCTTCTACATTTATAATTGTAATTTGTATAATAAAACAATTCTTGGATTCGGCTTACACACGATATCAACAATTATCCAGACCTCTGTCAATGTTATCCGCCTCAGCCTTTGGCTTCAGCAGAAAACATTGACCTTGGTCTGGATAATTTTTGACATCATGGTCTGGATAATTTTTGACATCATGCTCAGCCTCATCCAATAATTGTCTATTACTACATATAATTATACTAGTTTATTATTATCAAAACTACAGTACTACATATATTATATTACCAATAAAACCATGATAAACAGATTGTGCATAGGTAATCTTTGTTCTTATGCAGTGCAGTAATAAATCAAGGCAAATAATTTATAATTGTAGATAAGACAGAGTAAGAATTATTTTTATAAAGATAAACAGTGGAGCATATAAGTTAAAAAGGTGCAGATCATAACATGAAGACCATCAAGATAAATCCATTCTTCTGTTGACAGAAGAATATTTATGAATAACCTGTGGAACATTCAATTTCCTGATGAATAAATTAACAACGCTTTACGCCCGCAGTTTATGTTAACAAATCAATATAAATACACAACTTATTACTAAACATAAACAGAAAACAGAGACAATCTGCGAGATGAAATATATATTTGTCAACTAAAACGATACACAATTAATATCCAGCAGTCCAGCACTGGTAAGATTTGTCGGTTTATATAAATAAAAACTTCTAGGTTTGAAATTTAGGAGCATTAATCGGCAAACTATAAAGCTTACCTTGGTCAGCGAGCCTTGGGTTCATGTCACTTTTCGCGTAAAGAGGAACATAGCTCTCGATCGGCGCTAAACTTCTTGTACAGGCTCTTCCCAGATAAAAATGCTCGCTAGCAGAATGCAACCGACAACTACTCATCTTGGACGATGAAGTAATGACGATTTCTCGCAATAGGCAAATGAGGCAAATGAGGCAAACCCTTGAGGCAACTCAAGGCAAATGAGCTCGGAGCAACTTCGTAGCTTCGGCAAGTAAGGCAAATCAGACTTCGTAGCTTCGGCAAGTAAGGCAAAATGGCGCAGAGATAAGGCAAACCAATCAGCGCTCAATACAGATACGGCAAAATGCACTCACAAAATTTCCGAATGGTCGAAGGATCCCGAAGCTGCAGGTTGACAAACCTCGTCTCAAAAAAGAGCCTGGGGACGAGGTTGGAGACGAAAATACCCGAGGAACTGCAATAAATTATTATAGAAATTGATTTCGCTCATCGTTGTTAACTTGTTGTGAGGTATTATGCTAAACTCATTTTCTGAATTATATTATTATTTACGCCTTTCTCTTCCCTACATCGCGTAAAAATTATCGTCATTTGAGTTTATCACCTTAGGCGGCTGCCTTATTTGCCTAACGTTAAATCCGCCCCTGGGTTGTTAATATAAGGTTAGATGCAGATGCAGGCAATTCGCCGGCTTGGCTAAAATTCTTGATGGTAGTTTTAACGGATTTTTGGTGAGATTGAGTGGGATCAGAATTCAACTTAGTATAAAAGATGGTGTCACTGAGTTGGCGAAGAGCCTCTTGTCGATACAAGTCCGCTCTCCAGACAACAACAGCGCCACCTTTGTCCGCTGGTTTTATGACAACGTCATCTCGACATCGCAATGACTTTAATGCTAGAAGCTCTTCTTTGTTAAGGCTATGAACTTGTTTTCTGCGCGGAGGGTGCAATTTATCAATGTCATGGCGTCATTGTCTTACGAAAAGATCAAGGGAGGAAAAATCGCCTTCGGGTGGAGACCAAGACGATTTCTCTTGGTTGAGTTCTTCAAAAATATCCTTATTGTTATTAAAAGTGGGCTTATCATGAAAAAAAGCTTTGAGTCGCATGCGGCGGAAGAAAGATTCGGTATCCTCTTTAACTGAAAATAGATCGATGGGCCCGGAGTTGGGAACAAACTTGAGACCTTTCGCAAGAACAGATCTCTCGGGGTCAGATAATGGCAAATCAGAGGGAATAGTGAAAACTAGACGATTGACTTCGTTAGAGGAAGTAGTGCTCTGGGAGGGATTCGGCGAAGGACCCAGCAATTTGTCCAATTTGCACGCCTAAACGTCTTTAAGAAAAACATAGAGTCTAGAATTTAATTTGCGAATTTATTGAACGATAGAGGTAAACAAAATAGGCAGGCAGACCAGTTACGTTTCAGTAGTTCCGATAAATTTATTTTCACCATGGACGTCAAGTCCTTATGCAACGTCATTCCACATTGTGATGGCTTTGAAGCTCTGAAGTTTTTCTTTGATCAGCGCACTCAGTTAGAACGGTGAACATTATCAACAAATAAGTGGTGCTGCGTTGGGCACCAAAATGGGTCCAAGCTATGCTAACTTATTTGTTGGTTATGTTAAAAACAGATCTTTGATTTATCGATGACTGTTTAGGAACAGCGTCGTGTTCACGTGTCCTTTTAGAGCAGTTCATCAACTTTGTTGATGATTTTCATCTTGCTCTGAAGTTCACGTGGGAAATCAGCGAGACCTCTGTGTCGTTCCTTGATATTTTATTTTTGATTAATGGTGATTCGCTGAAAACGTCAGTCTCGTACAAGCTTACTGACTCCCATAGTTATCTTATATTTTTATCCTCTCATCCCAACCACACTAAACAATCCATCCCTTACTTTCAATTATTGCGTCTTCGCCGCTTATGTAGCAACGACCAATATTTTCAAGCCAAATCAATGGAAATGAGCTATTTTTTTGTTCAACGTGGTTACCCTACCTACCTTCTATAGACCTCGCCGTTCAGAAAGCTTTTCTTGTCCCCCGTTTAGACGCCTTTGAACCACTTTGGAACAAGTTTCAAACAATAAAATTCCTTTAGTTCTAACATTTCATCCTTTCAATTTTAAAGGTAAAAATATTATCAATCGGAACTTTCACTCTCTTAATTCAAACGATTGAAATTTCAATCTAATAGATTGAATTTTCAATCTTTTTCAGACTGTGGTTAGGGACCAAACGATTACGATTGAAAACCACTCTTTTGCTCGATTGAAAAAGAAATCAATCTAAAAGGATTGGTTTTTCAATCGATTTTCAATCGTATTTCGATCGGAATTTAGAGTAAATCAAAAATCAATCTTTGTTTCAATTGGAATTTTTTCACTCGAATAGATTGATTATTTTTCAATCGGTTAAAATTTTCAATCGTTTTTCAATCTTTTTAGACTGCGATTACACTGTAAATGAAAAAGGGTTGAAACGACCCAAAATTTCGTTTTAGCCCTGTTGGAGCCGAAGCTGTTTTGGCCCTACGTGAAAGCCATTTTGGGATTCGAGAGCTAGATCGACACTAACAGGGTCATTTTAGGTACCCTAAAAGCCAATTTGGCCCTACCCGTTTCCAAAACAGCCCTGCCATTTTTCAATTCAGCCCCACCGTTTTCCAATTCAGCCCCACAGATCAAAACGACTCTCATTCCCGGGGCTGTTACGGCTCCACTTGCAGCGCTACTTATGATGTCCATATATCAGCCCCCAATGAATTCATTTTGGCTCTCTTTTTCCGAATCGGCTCTAGCACATGTCAAATCGACCCACTTGTCAAATCGACTCCCAGTGGCAAATCGACTCCGCTGTCAAATCGACTCCCGCGTGCCAATTTAGCTCCCGTTCTTCAAATCGACGCCCGCGTGTCATATAGACCCCCGAGTTTCAAATCGACTCATGTCAATTGTCAAATCGACTCGCACGTGTCAAATCGACCCGTGTGTGTTAAATCGACTCCTGGCTGTCAAATCAACTAGGGCGTGTCAAATCGACTCGCGCGTTTCAAGTCGACTCGATCGTGTCTCAAATCGACTCTCTTGCCAAATAGTTCTCCCTGTGTAATCGGCTCGCGCGTGTTAAAGCGACGCGGGTGAAATAATTGATATTATCTTCTCGATAGTTTTTATTGGTCGAGAATATCATCTATCTTTCAAGTGGCATGTTTGGCCAGTAAGACAATAGTAAGTATAAATATGGGCCATTCTGGTTAGTAGATACATCATACATTTGAACCGTTTTGCGAGTTAGACCAGTTAACCAGTTACATCGTGCTACGTCAATATGGATGCTTCCAGACAACATTTTTATGTTCAGAAGTAAAAGATTGGTTGCTGTCCCATGATTTCCCAGAGGTCGTGGAACGTATCGGTAAGTTTCGCGATATTAGATATTTTTACTGGAATGACACTATATATTGCAGTTCTATCTTTTTGATCAATATTGTGTAATAAATGTGATTTTTTATATTTGTATATGTAGAAAGTGAAGAATTAAATGGCGAGGACATGACAGCCTTGTACGAAGTTGACGCAGAAACGAGACACTTTTTTCCTTCATTTAAATTTCGCCAGAAATTTAAGGGATTTCTTAGTGACGTAATTAAAGAGAAGGTAAGAATTCACGTTAAAATTTTCGCTTTCGCAAATTTTATACATTGTAACTGTTTAACAATTTCTATCATACTAGACTAACAAAATAATGTTCTATTCAAAATCCCGGCGCAGACGACCCGGGCTCTGGGAACGAGAATGTATGCGCCCGCGATATATTCATTCAGAGGTTCAGAGCATGCGTAGAAACTATTTGCGAATTGGCGCCTATTCTACAAGTGACCGTTGGGATTTATATTTGCATTCGAAGAAGGAAAATCGGATAAAATATAACGCTAAACTCGCGTTGGATACAGTATTTTGTTCACTTAATATTTAGTGTTATAAGATGTTACTTTTCTCAGGAAATACGTTCAAGAAATGCCTCGTAGTTGGATTGTCCGCTGTGGAAGAATTTTCAACATGGCTGATCTCCGTGTCGACCTGATCACTGGACTGTCGATTTCACTACTAAGCTTATTCAAATTGTTGCGTATATAAGCTACAAAACGAATACGAGCCTTGTAGTATTAAATTCCAGCTTCTCTGTTTGTTATATTTGTAGTGTGCGTGTGCGAGTGACGGCGAGAAATGAGAATGAAGATGATGGTGTTATGGTGTACATGTACCAAACACTTCTTATCTAGCCGAGGCCCAGGCGTATCCAGTCACAATGACAATCGCCAACGTCGCCGATAGTTATCCCAACCAAGCTAGTTCTCCCGAGTAGGTGTATCGGCTGTCGCCAACGTGGCTTCATCTGTGCATGTAAGTCTTAAAATTGCCATATTTTACATTCCAATATATTTAACCTTAGCAATTTTGATGTGTATGTTTAATCTTCTCCTATTTATGCTAGTTAAGACTTAATTATTGCAATTTTGTCTAATGCCTACGATTTAAAGATATTTTATCATTGAATCTTTGACAGTTCTATCGAGAAAATTATTCAACAAGTTATAGGAAGCTTAGGATTAATAAATAAATAGACGGACAGTTTCTGAATGCCTGAACTGGCAAATATTATGGACATTCACATTGGTGGTTTATTTCAGCTTATTGGATAGAAATTCAATGGACAGGGAAATGTATTATATCCTATTATCATTCTTATAATTTGGCGGCCCTTTTTCCCCAGAGTGTATAAAGATCACTTTTAGGTTTCAAGAGTTTGTAGAACTGCACAACATATACAATTCTCTGGTTATGCTGCCCTTGAAGCAAAATAATGTTTCTTAATTAGTTTTACACTTGTATATAAAAAATCTATCAATGTTATATGTTTGATTTAGAAATATATTATTTTAATCACATTTCTACGGTCTGTACTATGATATACATGGGCTACATACTCTTTGGGAACCTGCAGGGCTGTGAGCAGAACATTTTCATGTTCAGGAACTCTGTCCTAAACACGATGTGTGGGTGCGAAGATGTTGTGTAGGAACAGAACTGTACAGATTAGAAATATGATTACTGATATTTTTCCAAACATAGAAGAGAGATGAAAAAGGCAATTAATAGCCTGAAGTCATATGTAGTTTATTTGAGATCTGAAAATGATAAGCTAAGGAAGAGGACCAGAGAAAAAATGCAGTGCAGAACTACAATTCTTAAAATGTGAAAAGTTAAGAAATGTAAAAGCTATAAGAAGAGATCAGCTAAATTTAGTTTTGAATGATAAAGAAAAGGGAATCATTCTAGGAAAGGGTTGTTTTGGAGCTTGTAAGCTTACGAGGTTACATGTTTCTGGTGAATCTGTACTTGTTGTAGCCTGTGTGCAGACCCCACCTGATAATAATATTATTATTACCGGTCACGGAAGGTGATATAGTGTAATTCATGTTGATGTCTATTTTGACTCGAGTTTCCAACAGATGTTCTCCCTTTGTGTTTGCCTTGATATTAATCCCAAATTACTTATGGAATTTTGTGGTCTGACTGATTCAAAATGCTGAACAGTATTTTCATTGTTGAAAGGTATTGCTCCTATTTCTCTTGTGCAAAATAATTAGTTGGATAGCCTGGGCAAGTGTTGTGATGGATGTTTTTATTTACACACAATGGGTATTCTGCATTGTGACGTTAAGTCAGATAATATTATGGTTATCCACGGTTCTGCTATGCAATTAGAACCTAAAATAGTATATTTAAATTTTAAGTTAGGCAAATTATATAAGAAATTGTGTAGTAAAGAAAATTCCAAGTAATAAAAGAAACTTTACAAAGGTAACTATCAACACATTGTCATTAACCGTGTGCATTATATGACGGGTTGTATCCATGTGCTGCAACAGATGTTTATATTATAGCTTTGGCATACTGCTGAATTAGGTTTCAAAATTACCAGCACTGGAACACCTCAAGAAAGTGTCCTGTTTGTGTATTAATTCAGTGTTTGGATCAACGCCCCAAAAATAAGTTGAGGTATTTAGTGACATTAATGCTAGTTTCACACATCTACGGTATGTATCATGATTTGAAAGTTGCAAACAGACAAATTATTTGCTGATGCCAAAGGCAGGCTTGCAGTACTGGTTTGTATGTTTGATTAGTGTTGGAATACATGTATATTTACCACTGCACTGTACACTGTAGATTGTAAAATTGAACATACAGTATATCACAACCATGCTCTTTATAATTATTCAAGGCTAAGACTAACTGGATAGAAAAATTCAAACTGCCCATCATGGTATGTATCTGTACTATATAGTTTTGTTAATTAAAAAATGTGTGTTTTGTTTCTTTGAAATAAATATATATATATAATGTGGGTTGTAAACTTGTAAACTGCAGAGAACTTAGAGGAATTAACTACAGACATTTTGACATACATACACATACCGGTACATACTTACAATACATACATACTTACAATACACACATACATACTTACAATACAATACACACATACATCATACATGCATTAAAACCTCGGCAGAACACAACTTATAATTTTGCTTTAATATATATATCAGAATTGTCTTACACAACATGTGAGTGTAGTTTCTCATGTACACTAAGACTACACGCACAAAGCCAGGTGTTACAAAACTCTTAAGCGTCACTATATAACTAACAGTCTAACATAATTGTGCTATTTGTTGTATTGTATTGCAAATACTGCAATATGGCTAGCTCTGCTACTAGTGACATCAGTGTTGTTCTGGGCATTTGTTTGCATGGCGAAAAAAAAGGCCACGCACGTGCGTTGGGAATCAATGTATACAACACAATTCTCACCCGAATAGTAATTACATAGGGAGAATAAAGAAATGTCTTAATATGTCTCTAGATGTTTGAGAAAACCTATCATTTCAATCTGATACAAGCAAAGTGAAGTATCATGACTGAAATATCATTGGCAAACCTGTTTTTACGTTGTGAACGATGCGTTTATCGCAAACGAATTTTGACCAAATGCTCAACAGGAACAAATATGGAGAAATCGTAATTAGCACTGATCTTGCTTCCCATGCCATTCAAATACATCCATTTCAGTCAGTTTACAAGCTGGTTTCAATCTGATTCGAGTTGCCCAAGAGACAGTTCCTTCGGTTGTATATATGATTTTTTGCGTGTATTTGTGATCTCTGTGTTTTCTCAGTGTCGAATCTTGTATTAGTCCTTTCTCCGGATTCTGCGCATAATTTTGAGTGCAATTCCTTGCGTACTAGATGGTATATTTCCATTTCTTGTCTTGCATGTATCGTGGTTCGATACATTGGCCGCCATTTGTTTAGGTACCAGTCTCTTAAACTGTAAATAAACACTCGGCTTTGAAAACTACACGACAAATGGCCGTATTTTTAAATATATGAATATGTATGAAGGCGAAGACGAGGCCTCTATTTTAATAAATAACTTAACACTTAACAAACAGTGTTATATTACAGGTTCGATTCCTGTCCGGGACATCATTTTTCTGAGGATACGAGCTTGACGATCGTGCATCAGTGCATGTATCGTCTAAGTTCTCCCACATTCACAACAGCAGTATTATATATAAAACAGTGTTATATATTAAACAAGCAAACAGGCGATGGATTTCTCATTTCCATAACAAATAAATTATTGATTGGATGGCGAGTCCAGAGTCAGAAATCCAATGAATTAAACTATGTTAAATTACTGGACAATTGTCATTCTATTCCTGAAAACAACGTGAAATGTATTGTTGGTAGTCTGGGTAATAGTATAGTGCCCAACGCCTTCCTCCGCCCCGTCCCCTAAATGTATTTCATTTCTCGTCACGAAGAAAGTTGGAATTTTCTTCATAGAGAATTATTCAATATTTTATTAAGTTTGTTCTAGAACTGTAGGTCGAAAAATATTGAAAGGCAACAGATTAATTTTTGATATAATTTGTTATTTTTAGGAGCATGAAAAAGTGAAACTTGTTGTGTCAAACTTGGCACAACCTCATATTGTGGTCCTTGGAACTGCATTGGAATATGACAGGCTATTTATTGCAATAGAGGCAACTGCTGTTTTGAGCAACTGCTGTTTTGAGGCTGTTCTTTCCTTGTTGACAAATTTCTATATTTTAATATAGATTATGGTAACGCCAAGGGTGTGTTATCGTTTTTGGAAACTGTAGTTCTTGGCAACACTAAGCAAAGTGGTCAGTTGCCAATAAGGGTTGCAATTTTTCAATGCATTGTCATAAGTATTTCATGAGAACCATGTTTATATTTTGGCTATTATTTTAGGTTATTGTTATCAATGAATTGAAAAACGTTATTTGTTCAGACAGTCGAACTCTTATGCAAGTTATTCACAAAATAGGTTACAGCAAGTACAGTAATCATTGTGATATTAGACAATGCCTTTAGGTTATTAATATTGCTAGTTATGGTTCCGTATATTATTTCTTTTGTTAACTTCGCAAATGAAAATGATAATATTTTCTGTTTAATTACAATTATTCATTCTAAATATTGTACAGTTGCTGTATTTTAATCTTTTGTTCGACTCTGGTTGCAGGTCCAAGCCCCATACTGGTCCAAACGGTTCAAAAATTTTGCTAACTTTTAATCTGCTGTATATTGGCTTATTTTGGATCCGTATAATGACTAAAATATAGAGCCAAAATAGCTGCGCTCCGCAAGCTAAATCGACACTTTCTTGGGGCCATAATGCCACCGAATAGGAGCCAAATTAACTTCTTGATTTTCAAAAATGGCTCCGCGATTTTCTGAAATGGCCCTTGTCAAAAGTTGAAACAGCCCCTGCTTCTTCCAGAACAGCCCTTGATTGGGGCTGAAACTGCTCTCTATTGTTGGAGCCAAAATAGCTCCGCTCCGCAAGCTGAATCGACACTTTTTTGGGGCCATAATGCCACCGAATAGGAGCCAAATTGACTCCTAGATTTTCCAAAATGGCCCCGCGATTTTCTGAAATGGCCCTGGTCAAAAGTTGAAACAGCCCCTGCTTCTTCCAGAACAGCCCTTGATTGGGGCTGAAACTGCTCTCTATTGTTGGAGCCAAAATAGCTCCGCTCCGCAAGCTGAATCGACACTTTTTGGGGGCCATAATGCCACCGAATAGGAGCCAAATTGACTCCTAGATTTTCCAAAATGGCCCCACGATTTTCTGAAATGGCCCTGGTTAAAAGTTGAAACAGCTCCTGCTTCTTCCAGAACAGCCCTTGATTGGGGGCTGAAACTGCTCTCTATTGTTGGAGCCAAAATAGCTCCGCTCCGCAAGCTGAATCGACACTTTTTTGGGGCTATAATGCCACCGAATAGGAGCCAAATTGACCCCTTGATTTTCCAAAATGGCCCCGCGATTTTCTGAAATGGCCCTGGTCAAAAGTTGAAACAGCCCCTGCTTCTTCTGAAACAGCCCTTACTTAAAGCTGAAACAGCCCATACCCTGGAGGGGTCAAATCACCCCTTAGGGGCCATCTTATTATAGGTGCCATTTTGACCCCAAAAAAAGATCTATTCTGGGGTCACCGTTTCGGCCCCTTTTTTTGGGTCGTTTCAGCCCATTTTCATTTACAGTGTAGGGACCAAACTTCTCCGATTGAAAATCACTCTTTCTTTAGATTGAAAATCTCCAATCTAAGCGAAATTGAAATGTTCACTCCATTTGATTGAAATCGTAAATCAAATAGATTCACTTTTCAATCAAAAACAGGACTGATTCTTCTAGATTGAAAATGAAATGAGGAAAAAGACAAGTAAAAATATGAAATGACTTTATTCACTTACATTAAAATCGAACAATACAACCTTGGCAAGTAAACAATATTATATTTGTATACGCAAAAGAATAACTCACGAAAATCATAAAAAAGAATATAGATACACATTTCAGGATGTATTTTCATGCAGTGCAATCATGTAGTTGGAGCATCTCTACATGCAGAGCCAAGTGCTCTAACTGATGGCTTTGTTTGGCAAGGTTTAATCACCCCATAAATCATGGAGGCAACAAATTCCCAAAATTGATGTAAGGGTGGGGCGTATTGCACATTAAAGACATAGGATCCAGAACGAGAAAATACTGATCTGGTTCACGGGCTGCGCCAGTCGTCAGCATGAATGGCTGGGTGAACCGTTCATCTTTCCCCTGGGCTATGGCTTCGACATCAGTGCCGCACTAAAAAAATAATGCACTATAATCAATTTTTTGTATATCAATTTTTTGTAACCATGCAGACACCCCATACACTAAATGATCCACTTTCAATCGTGTAATGGCCTCCTTATGTGCTTTATATTATAAAGGTTGGTTTCCTCAGGATAGGAACGGATAGGAAAGTTTCCTTTGTCTTGTGAATGAGAATTAATATAGCTTTAACACAAAGGAAACGTTCCTATCAGCTCATGAATATTTTCCTGAGAGGAATCAGTCCAATTGGATGTTGACATATGGAGATATAAACGGAGGATTTTCGTGTAATTCGCAGAGTAGTATAGAAGGTAGGGCTGCGAGCCCATTCGACTTCAACCGTAAATATAATACCAAAACATCACCAAATTTGTGCCAAGTCGCGACTCGACAAAATTGGCGATGTTTTGGTATTATATTTACGGTTGAAGTCGAATAAGCTCGCAGCCCTACCTTCTATACTACTATGGCAATCGTTAATCAAGCTAGACACCCCTCCCACGTTTTCTACTCAATTGATGCCAAACACACTCGCGAGACTCGCGAAACAATACCAAATTTATACCAAATCACGATTTTCGCTAAATTTGGTGTTATTTCAGTCATATTTAAAAAATAGTCGTTTCAACATTTTCACAAATTTGTCAAATCACATTTTTAAAAATAGAAAGTGTCGTTTCAACATTTTCACAAATTTGTCAAATCACATTTTTAAAAATAGAAAGTGTCGTTTCAACATTTTCACAAATTTATCAAATCACATTTAAAAAATAATCGTCTCAACATTTTCACAAATTTGTTAAATCACATTTAAAAAATAGAAAGTGTCGTTTCAACATTTTCACAAATTTGTCAAACCACATTTAAAAAATAGTCGTTTCAACGCTTTTACAAATTTATGTATCGTAAAAGTGTCTCACGCGTGATAAAATTACCACCTGTTATGCAAATTAGATTATTGCCACCTGTTAATAATAGATTAGTCCGTTTGTTCACTATTTTCAGTGTTTGTCGCCTCGCCTCTCACTTCAATGTTTTTGTGACCATACGCATAGGAGTCAATACCATTTTCTAGAAGGTATCGTTTATCATCAAAACAGGATAGCGATACTTTATTAATTTCATAACTACCGAGCTGGTGTTTGACACTTCTAATGGTCTTCATTGTGTGTCGCAATTGTTTCTGCTCAAGTAGTACACTTTTGTAATCTTCGTGTCTGATTACCTTTTTAATTATATTCTTTCTAATACCTTTAGCAGTTTTCCCACCACCTCCATCCTCTTTCAAATAACTGTACATCTTACTGCGCAACCCAACGAACTCAATTATTGGCGTTCCAGCGCACTCGTCTTTCATCTTCCCAATAACTTTCTTGTTTTCTTTAAAAGCGAATGGACTGTCATCGGGATAATCGCTGTTGTCAAACTTTTCGCGCTCCATCATAAAGTCAGAATAGACGTCATCGGTTTTGATTGTGTACAACAGACTGTCAGTGTCAGTGAAGTGTAATCTGCAGGTATCGCTAGAGTACTTTTTCATGATATAATTATAGTGAAAATCGTACATCAGCGTTTTACTCAAGTCTAGTATGCACATACCCACATATGCGGGTCTATTTAATGTCAGCGTTTCTTTAACTTTGTGGACAGCGACTAAATTCTCGCTAAATATCTTGCAAGACACAAACGTTGGCTTCGAGACAAGCTTTTTAAATTTCTCCGCAGTGGTCACTAATCTTACGTCCACACGCTTCCTCAAGTTTTCCATCGTTTTTCCGAACACACTGTTATTCATTAACTTGAAGAAATCCTTCTCGAAAGCGTTCTTAGCCGCAGTTCTTTTGACTGTGTTAAAGTCAATGTACTTGCCCAACCACTTGGACTGGTCAAACTGTAGGACCCTATGCACCTTTTTGATTTTCAATCCAAGATCCATGTACAACTGCAGATTTCTATAGTGACACACGTACTTTTTTTTGTCCATCAAATTAGTCACCAGCTTCTTCACACCACCAACACTCACATTAAACTTATTTTTGATTTTTGTGCAGTACTCCGACAACATGTCAACAGTTATCTCCATCTTCTCGGGAGCCAACGGGTAATCGTTGTGTAGGTCATGCAAATGGGCTGGGTACTCCAAGTCGACTTCAAGCAGTAAGCCCTTTTTACTATTGTTGTGATAGTCGCATAGATTAACCTTTTCTATTTCTCTCTCAGTCAACCACTTGAAGCCACCCGTAGGTAGACTTCGACTCATTGCCCATCCATACAAATTGTTGGCATCAAGGTCCCCTTCATGTACTTATTATTCGCCACGCCATGTCTGTTACATATGTAGCTCACACCACCACGCATACCTAATTCTACGAACTGGAACATGTCAATGTCAGACAATAATTCGAGTTCTACTCCAGTCATCTTTAACATGGCGTCCCAAGCTAATCCAGGCGACGTGAAATAGTGACACGGGTCTAATTTATACTCGCGATGACATGTCTTTCTAAAGTTCTCAAAAACGTCAGCAAGCAAGAGCACATCGCTTTTCAAATACAGGTCGTGATACCCACCCATACTTTCGACGTCGAAGTACTCCCACACATCGCAAGCGCGCTCGTGCATTTCTTCCGTAATATCTTCATCATTCAGAATATTGTAGAAGTCCTTTTTAGAGGGTAGCTCGCATTCGTCGAATTTATCAAAGGAGTCCATATAATCATAGGGATAGACCCCCTTTCTTGTCATAAGTGCCAACCCGTCGTCACGAAACACTTCTGACGTGTATTTGAAAGCGTCTCTTGGTAGGTTCCTCACCAAGTTATCTAGACCACTACTCATGAACTGAAAGCTGTCCAAAAATACCAAGTTTTTTCCAAGCATGAACGCCATGTACTTCTCCATGTTGTTCGGTATCACATTTATGTCTTGGCCAAACTTGCCAATCTCCTGCATAATGAAATGGCTATCGTAACCGCGTAGGTTATGAAAGATCACAGGAATTTTATCAGTCAACTTAAAGTTCACGTTACAGTCGCGATGTGCGGACCCTCTGTACTTACCTGAGACATGACAGTGGTCTCTCACTCTAACGTCAGCGTCAGTGTACTCAACACTACAAATATGGCAACTTTTAGCCTCGTCAAAGTTCTTCTTATCGTCATCAGTCAGTATCATTTCTTTGTTGAAGTGACTCTCAGATGTTTCTTTACAATATTCGACAATTTCTAACATCTCCCCAATGAACTTGTTGACTGCATTTTCACCGCGGTGCACTTTCACTGGCTTACTATACTCGTCGTCGTAGCAACAAACCAATTTATACCCATAACCACAGTCAACGTGCCTCTGGTAGGCATTTGTGTAGCTACACTTGCTTGATGGTGTCGCTGTGTGCACCTTCTGTGTGATAGCCTCAAAGTCTGCGTACACCACAAATGGTACGTTTAGCTGTCTACTAAAATTCTCGTATTTCACTTTAGCGTCTTTTTGTGGCATTTTAATAGCTTGCTTCCCATTGATGACCAAACACACTTCCACATGGCGTTCAAGCACGTCCTCGCGACTAAAACACTGCAAACAATACCTACAAAAGTGCTTTCTCGCCTTATACTTTGTCTGACGATACATGAATTTGTTGAAATCACGAATATACACATAATGCTTGTTGCTATCGGTAGTTATCAACAATAGGTCCATGTGGTCAGGATACACCTCCTTAGAAACGTACACAGGGAATGGTTGCATATTTTCATACCCAAAGACATTAATTCTAATATCGTTAGCCTTTTCAATCTTGTTGTAATCTTTGAGTGTGACTGGGAAGTCAATTCCATCATAATTCAGCTCACTGATGTGGCTGACGTACTTTGACGTTCTATCAGAGTGTTTTCCAACATGAAACTTATGTGCAAGGTGACACCATCTAAAACACTCGTTGTCATCCCCATTATTTACGTTTATCAAGCCCTTCATACTATTGCGCAGCTCCTTTGGTAACGCAATGTAGCTACTTCCATTCAAAGGTCTATAAATAGCGATATTGACGTAGTGCGCGTCTATTTTGTCGATAGTCCATCCAGACCCCTCAGATAACCACCCAGCTATCCGCGTCAAGATCTGTTCCGATCCACGATTGGCGACACCTTCAATATCGTGCTCGTTAATGACGACGAACGTCTCGCTGTTAAAGTAGGCAGTTTTATATGTGGTCTTATCGAGTTCTAGGACTTTCTCAAAAGTGACCTTAACTGTCTCTACCACTTTCATCCCATTAGTCTCACCTAGTTCACGTCTCAAAAGGCTAGTGACAGCGCTTCTAGTCGCGTTTACCTGATTGATGTCTCTAGCGTCAATTACCTCGACTCCATAGGACCTTGTGAACCCTCTCAGTGCTCGATCCAACAGCTGCGTCGACGATGCGTCACTATGGTCTTCAACTGTGGGTTGTGTTTCTTGGTCTCCAAAAAAGCCGTGAGCGTTGGTTGCTCTATCTGTTAGTAGGTTCACAGCGGCTGCATTTGTGTAGCTACCTCGAGTCGCACCAGTTCTAACAAGTTTCTTATGCGTCCGCCCACCAACCTCGACTTGTCTTTTTGTCAGTGAGGTTTTCACAGTCTGACTCATTGGCTTATACTTATACTACACTTTTTTTCCTAGCCCACTCGTTGTAATAACGATCGCTACTTTCACACCATCCCAGCTTTGGGTACACCACCCCAAACAGATTGTCGTCAAACTTCTCTTTCACTTTTCCGTCTTTAAGGTCTGACACCCTTTCGAGTGTCTCGAGTTGTCTTCTATGGCACAACCTAATAATGTAGTATCCGTATCTGCTAACGTTTCTACCTTTTATCAACCCACATGAGTACAACACATTGACAACTTTCAAGAAGTCCTCTTTAATCAACTCAAGGTGTTCACCCTTCACAACGTTCCGTAGTCTCCTCCCCATCCACCAAGACCGTTTGTGAACGCTTTTTAGTCGTGTGAGTCTCGTGTCACTGTAACTCTGAGTGTAACCCCATTCGGTTTCGCCACACTTTGGACACGCGTACCCACCACAGCCAGTCACGTTTTTCACAACGTCGCAATCCGAGCAGTAGTGAAGCCTGAAGGTGCCTCCACACTCAATTCGCGTCTCATTCGCGATCTCATCAATTGTCAAACCAAAACTCATCTGCCTCATAAGTTTGTCTATCACTTATACTACTCCAACATTTTTTTATCGAGTGAGTACCCATACCGCTATTCCACTACCCAAACCTAACGCAACCAACAAACAACAATTGATAATCCTTCATTTCCGCACTCGGTTGGTAGTAATCCGCAATCTTCGGGAGGTTAGTGAACACTCGTCCGCTGTACCGTATGGTCATTACGCTTCTAAGTTCTTCCAACGCGTGGTTTGTGTCATTGATGTCAGCATTAGCGTCTGAGAGCTGTTGTCGCAAGCGTTGAATCTGATCTTTTTTAGCGACTTCATTTTCATACCACACTTCTTTCGCACTGGCTAACTGTTCCAACGCATGGTTGTGTCTCTTCATCTCAGCTTCATAGCCTGTGTGATTAAATTTCGAAAACATAAAACCAGCACCTGCAAAAGCTACTGCATTAAAAATCCCTCCAGCCACAACGCTCACCATTAACTTACATTGATTTGAATGGATCTGTCGGTATCCACTTTTTCGATTGCGCCCATTTTACTAACAGCATTCCTGCACCAACAGCTGCAGCAAGTTTGACTGTACCTTTCACAGTCTCTGGTGTTCCCAATGGTTCTCCCAAAGCTTTTTTAGAAACCATACTCACCACCACAGCGCCAGTCGTGACAAGTAGCGCGTCATACAATTCGTTCATGAGTTCTTTTCGATCAATCGCAGCCATATATACATTGTCGTGTGTTTTGTTCAAGAATCAAATGTGTCTAACGCTGGACGACATGTTCTACGATTTTCTGACGTGGGTGCTGCTGTAGTACTCACAGGCTCTAATCGTGTTTCTTTTTCACCGCTAATTGTGTACCATAACGAAGCAGCAGCGATGATAACACCAAGTGTTCCAACAATGTAACCATAGCTCCACTCGCTACCCTGTTCTTCGTTGACTATCATTTCACGCATTTTCTTTTCTTTCGCAGCTTTCGATATCTCAGCCAACTTTTTACCAGCAGCGACACGCTTTGGGTCCTTTATCTTAACGCTTTTCACATCAGCCGTGATCTTAGCGTCGACAGCCATCTGTGAGTCCTCAGCCATCTAATACACTATCGCGTGTTATCTTACTCACAGTTAACCTCACAGGTATCTCACAGTTGACCTCACAGGTGTCTCACAGTTCCAGACCAAACGCACTAAAAATTAGGATTTTTTCTGAAGGTATAGTATGATGACTCAAGCCCGAGAGGTTAGCGAAGCAGATCTTGTCCACTTGCGGAGCGATGACTTTATCAACGTGTCTATCCCACAAGACGCCTCTGGACCCGACGTCTTAAAAGAGTACTTGTCAATCTACACATTGTTCGACCCCAGAGGCGAAGGGTTGTTAATAGGGCATAGTTGTAAGATCACCTTTACGAAGTATCTTCACGTCGCTTGGATCAATCTTGAGGAAGATAGAGCCAACGAGCTTGCTGACAGCTTAGCCGGCATGATCCCTGTGTGGTGTTACTCACCATTCAAATACCTCATGTTAGCGGGTGGTGTCTACTTGAGCAACCCTTGTGAGCACACCGCTACGTTACTCGGTAACTTCCTCGAAGTGTTCGTAGCGACCTTTCTATGGAAACCATGCCCAACCAAAATCAAAGTGTGGCTAGAGCTTGCCGCGAACCGCGACGTTAACGTTTGTGTGGCGGGGTGTTACGATATAGTGAGTGCGGACGGCATCGACGACCACATAAGGTCATCTATCCACCAGTATTCTATGAGTGGCGTAGAGTCGTACACGTGCTACCCATGTGGTATGGACATCTGTAGCCTAATGCATCACTTGAGACACGAGAGCTCGCGGTCCCATCTTAAAAACTTAGAGCTTCAGCGGATATTTAACAACGAACGACGGTTTCCACCACCACCACAATAAAAAATATTTCTCTGGAGGTATAGTAACCATGAGAAAAGTTGGTAAACTAGAAATCGTGATTGGTCCCATGTTTGCAGGAAAAACGACAGAGACTCTCCGCAGGTTAGTCGCGTTAAGTAAATCAGGGCTTAGAGTCCTTTACATGAACAACGCAGGCGACATCAGGCGAACTGACCACACGTTCTCCACACATCGTCAGACCATTGTTGTTGGATCAGACAGTTTACCTGCGAAGTTAATCACCAACCTTCCAAGTTCTTTCGAGCTAGCTGGCTACGACGTCATTGGTATTGATGAAGGCCATTGGTACTCTGATCTACTCCCAGTTATTCGTGAGTACATCAAAGCTGGCATTCACGTCATTATTTGTGGTCTCATAACAACAGAGCACTTAAAAAAACTTGGTGAGCTTGACACACTCTTTCCAATGGCAGACGACATCACATTTCTAAAAGCGTATTGCGCCGTTTGTCGTGACACCGATGGAACAACTGTTGAGGCACCATTCAATTGGAGATACAATCCAGGACCATCGTTTGTTGGTGGTGCTGAGCAATACAGAGCAGTGTGTAGACGTCATCATCCTTCCACACAAAATTAAGGGTGTTATCAATACACCCCACTTTTTAAAATTTAGACATTGGTCACGTGAAGCGTCCAATGTCATAGAAACATTTTTTTCACACACAGTGATGTCTCTCGTGGCTACTTAACGCTGCTTTATTTTTAAATTTACGAAAACACCGGGAACATTGAAACCCAATGTCAAAGAAATATTTTATTACTGCAGTAATAGCGTCGTCGTACGAGTCACACAACAACGTTAGATAACCAGCGGATTTGTATCTGAGTAGCAGAGAGTCTTGCTCTTTGGATGTCTTACCTGTGCCACCTGGGTTCTTGAACTCAATCACAAGCCCGCTGTGCTGTCGGTTTGCATCAGCAATAATCAAGTCAGGTGTTCCACGTTGGTAGCCTTTTTTCCACGAATTTATTCTCTTCGCAGAAGTGTCTTGATTTTCACCACAAGCAGCTATCAAAATAGCTTCCGGATAATATTTCCTAAGAAAACCAACGACTTTCGTGTGAAGATCGAACTCAGTGATCATTTTAAACTGGTTGTGTTTGAGACCAACGTCAGCTACAGTCTTTCTAGCACTTGGCAAGACTTCTGAGTGCACCCACCTTCCGAAGTGTTTCGCGCGCTCCATTTTACTCGAGAACACCAACGAGTAGACCCCAAGTTCGTTGATAAACGAGGCCTGCTCCATCTTCACTTCACAGTCAGGTTCGACGTGGTCGTGTACTGCATCTTTTGGTCGAGCATAACCTAGAGCGCTCGCGACTTCTTTCGCTTTGAACCATATGTCACCGTTGTGATTAACCGTCGTGATTTGGTGACCATCGAAATCAAATAGTTGAAGTGCCATGGAAGTCATCACTATATAGTCTCCCACAAAAAAAAAACTACTGGATGTGGGCGCTAGGTTTTTTTATAGATCTGGTTTGTTGTGTACCAACGCATCAGATGTGTTTTATTAGTCTTCGGTTTGCCACGTCGTCTGAAAAAGTTTCTAATGTTGCGAACCAGCTTTCTAAATCTTTGAGACCAACCCATTTTAACTTAGGTCACGTCTTCTACCACTCCCACAGTGTCTGATTCTGGTAACACGATAGGTTTGCCGTAAGTCTTTTTAGACCTCATACCAATCTCAGCATGGAGCTCGAGAGTCACGTCACCGCGGCCAAATGATCCACCAGCTTTGAACATGTGATCAGTCGTCTTATTTATCTTATATATTTCATGAGGTCTCGAAATACATGCTCCCATTTACTTTATACCATATTCCTTCATCATTTCTCCACCCATGATTATGATGTCTCGGTTCGTCATGTAGCCACTCACAATTTTCACACCGTAGAATTCTATCAATGATGGGTATGCATAGGGCGCGAGTGATATTCTTGGTCGGTGTATTCCAAAAATCGTTCCATAAGGTGTGCCTATCTTTTTCATGTTCGCTATGAAGTCTGAATCGGTTGACTTGATGTTGTTGACCCTGACATGTGAGTTGCTCATTTGCCAGTGTATTGATATCATATGCATTTTTGTGAGGTCAACGCCACTCGGAATAGTGCATATGCTCTCCATTGCTGGGATGCTACCACCATACGCGAGTCCATTAGTCATACCAGTCTTGTACCCTATGAACTTATCCCACTGGCCGTCGTCGTTTGATATAATTGTCTCCCAATTTGACCCCGTGGCTCTCATAGGCAACCGCACCACAACAAAAATGGAGAGGTCACACCACTGCATACTCGGACAGTTAAAATGAAGACCTGACTCAAGTGGGAGTGGTGCTAACTCAGGGGATAGAAAACTATGGCCTGCACCGTTGACGCCAATAATAGGACCATAGGTTGAGTTGTTTTGCACTAACATATTTGTCGCGTCACCGATAGCTTTCACTTTGGAGGTGTTACTATGGAGGTCCACGTTTTTCACAGCGTGTGTGTTGGTGTTGAAGTCAAACACGACGTTGTGGTGTCGCACTTTGAAGTAAAGCGGTAAATACAATTGCTCTAAGACTTTTTTATTGATGACGTCTAGGTCGTCGACTGGGTCTGCTACGTTTTTTATCGCTGAGCCTTGCATGTCTATTATTCCAGACATCCTTCCGCCGGTCACACTTAATTTGGGATCTTCGTCCAGATGCCTTTTCGTTCTCTTTAGTATTTTATCGTGAGGGTCGTCAGACTCATACCCATAGTTTAGACTCATTACTACCTCAAGGTGTATTTGGTTAGTAGATAGCCAGAGACCGCTGAGAACCCTAACACTATCGCTAGCGTTGTCGTGTCTGACTTACTTGTGGTGGTCTGTGCCATTTGATTGGTGGCGACCACTGTTTGCTTCACGGGTGACGCTACCAAGTTAGTCACCACATTTTCTTGGTGGACTTTTTTAGCCACAGTCGTTGGTGTTGTTGCATTCAAGCGAGTGTTCACTCCAAATCTCATGGACTCTGTGGCAATCTTTAATAAGTTGTTGTACCCAGCGATTTTATTCTTGAGTATCACCACATTACTTGGCATTAACCATGTACTTGGCGACACTGCGAGATTTTGGACAACGTTGGTGTCTCTAATCGATTTATTCATGTTGAGAATCCATGTCGATACGTCGTAGTTGATAACACTGTCAGCAAACAACTTGCGGAACTCTTGTTGGGTTTCTAGACTTCCTGCAGAACCACCAACGACAGATACATGTGTTCTCGCTTGCGCACCAAGTGTGGAGTACACAAAGGCTTCTATGCTTTGATTTAGATATTGTAGCCCAATGTTGGTAAAGCCGTCTGACAATCGCGCGACGTATCGTTTGTAATCGTTCTGAACGTCGTTGAGTGTGTAGACTCTGGATTCACCTGTTGTGCCATCGCTCAGGACTTTATTCTGGTAGTAATGTTTTCTGGGGATCTTGGAAGTCTTACCATACAATTCGGAAGCGTTAAATTCTCTACTTATTGATTTCATGGTCTCGCCACCTTCCATTGGGGGGTATCTTAACTTCGACGCATTGACCAAACTCTTAGAGCAAGAGTTTAAAGGCCGTAAGGTGGATCTTAAGATAGAGAGACTAGCGCACGCAAGTAGATGCAGGGTTAGGGTTGATCACTCAACTACGCTTGGTACCCTTGGACCTCTACTTGGTTTCGCGGTGGGTAGGGTGATTAAGGGCGACTCACGGTGGTACGTCAGCCCAAACGAGGTCGATATGTACAGAGGTCTGAAGTACATAGAAGTTTCGTGTGACGTTGTTGAGACGGAGAGCAATGTGGGTATTGATGGAAAGCGTAGCAATGTGATCACAACGTTGCCAATACCCACCGAACAGTCCTTGAAGGGGTCAGTGCAACGCCATGTGGATATTGAGTCCAAGGTGAGTATTAAAAAAGGTGTTTACTCAAGTATGACGTTTCACGTCAAACCAAATAACGGCGATCTTAAAATTGGCGCGGTGCTATTGGAACTGTATATCGTGTGAATTATATGGAGCTTGGTGTGGAAACAGAACAAGGGTTGCGAGACATCTATTATAATCCTAAGACGGGGTTCAGTAGTGTAGAGAAATTGTATCGAAGCGCATTGGGAGATGGTTTGAAAGTAACTAGAAAAACAGTGAAAGAATGGTTGACCACGCAGGATACTTACACTAGGTACAAACCCATTGTGAGAAGACATAAGTTCCGCGCGACTTTTGTTGGGTTTCTTGGTGAAGAGCTCCAAATGGACTTAGTGGACATGAGTAAGTACTCAAAACAGAATGGCGGTTATTATTGGATATTGACAGGCATTGAAATATTGAGTAGATACGCTTTTGGAATTGCAGTTTATAGAAAAGACACTAAGAACATGACTGAGGCTGTTGGAAAGTTGTTGAACGACTTTAAAGATCGGTTTGGAGCCACACCTAAGTTAGCGCAATTTGATGATGGACTTGAGTTCTACAACGTTGGTGTGAAAAGTTTGCTGAAAAAACACGACGTTGAATATTTCAGCACTAAGAGCGATAAAAAGGCTGCTGTTGTCGAGCGTTTCAATAGAAGTCTCAAGAGTATTATGTGGAAGTACTTTTACACCCGTGGAACGTATAAATGGATTGACGTTCTTGATCAGTTTGTGGACAATTACAATAGCAACGTGAATCGAAGCATTATGATGAAGCCGAAGGATGTCGATAAGTCGAATGAAGGCGAAGTTTGGACCACTTTGTTTGGTCATCAATTTGCGGACAATCCATTGCCAAAGTTTAGAGTTGGTCAATCGGTGAGAATTAGTAAGTACAAGAGTGTGTTCACAAAGGGCTATGAAGCCAACTTCACTGAAGAGCTGTTTAAAGTAGTGAAAGTTATTCGTGGTGATCCGAATGTGTACGAAATTGAGGACATAAGTGGTGAACAGATTATTGGTAAATTTTATGAACAGGAATTATCGCTGGTCAATAAGAAACATGGTGACGATGTGTACAGAGTTGAAAAGGTGTTGAAAAAAAGTCAGAGGGAAGAAGATGGCGCTGGTCAAATGGTTGGGTTATGAGAGCAAACATAATTCGTGGATACCAGAAAGCGACATTCAAAATGTGAGCTAATGTAATATGGCTGAAGGTGGGGAAGGTTATGACGAGATTGAGATGGAGAACTTAGATAGACTTGATAGGTACACTGATGATCAAATAGATGTCGAACTTGAGAGTATCTCTAAAGCTTACAATTTACTTGACGATAGGTACGCCAGCGATGACATGTCAGACGTTGAGCACGTTGAGTATGAAACATTGTTTGGGAGAATGACTAGATTTCAGGATGAGCAAGAGAGGAGGTTTCAAGAAAAAGAGACGTCGTTTATCGACACCGACGATGGTGAAACGGTGACAATAAGGGGAACCAACACAGAAGTCCCCGCGGTAGAGTTTGTCGAACAGGAGTCGTTTGGTGACGTCAATGACACAAGCTTCAATATAGCTACTGGAAAGTCGGACGAAATCGAGAGGAGACTTGGTGAACTAAAAGTGCATAACAAAGAGGTGATAAAAAATCAAGTAAAAAGAATCAGGCTAATAGATAAGAAAATACGTGAGTTGTATAAAAAAAACCTCGGTCGTGATGACACGTCAAGGGAAATAGTCAACAGGTCGCAGGTGACGGACTCAGGGTCTATTCTTTTCAAACCGATAAACAAAGATGGTGAACGAGGGACACTCAAACGAATTCTAATACCTGGGAAAAATGGTTTGATCTACAGTAAAGACAAGGGTAGTAAAAACGCGATCGAGCAGTTCAAACAGCTAGTTAGCCAAATCCCTGAGAACACAGAAACAACAGTCGTCACAACAGAAGTGACTCCAGACGACTTTCCAGTTATTGAAACAAGAGTGGGCCACGACGACATACTTGGGCTAACACCAGACGAAAACCGCGAACTGGGTGGTGTGCTTAATCCAAGTGATGGTGTGTTGCGTGAATCAAGAATAGGTGACACTGGTGCGTTGCAAATACAAGCAGACTATTTCCAAAAGGCGATAGACGAAACGAATGGGAGATTGGCGGAGCTTGATAGAAAAACTGACCAAAGTGGTCTCACGAGTGACGAAGAGCGAGAGTACGCCGGTTTGTTTGAAAGAATGGGAGGACTCGAGCAAGCCAGAGACAGAGCCCTAGGACAGCGCGAGCTTGAAGAAGTTAGAGAGCAGCAAGAAGTTGACATTGACAGATTGCAGAAACTCAAGGAATGGGCTAAAGAAAATATGGTTGGGTTGAGCGCTGTGGCAATTTCAGTGGCTGGAGTTATAACGACTATTATTATCGCTGGGAGGTCTGCTGTTGTGAAAGGCGCTATGGCTACGAGGTCATTTGCACAAGCTGTTAAGAACGCGATAACGAAGATGGGTCCATGGGCTGTTGGGTTGGCTAACTTAGTTTATAATGCGTTGACGTTGGGTGCAAAGGGTCTCGCTTGGTTGGCTCAAAATCTGTGGGTACTCGCAGTGATATTTGCCTGGTTTGCTTATGACTACTACAAGCTAAAACGGTAGTCTCATCTTCGAGGGTCTCAGCTTCGAGGATAACAAAATATGTGTAAAGTATATGAACGTCACGTCAGCTGAATTGAGTCCTGGTTTTAGACGAGCGACCATGGGCGTCATAAGAGGGGTGAGAACGCAGCATGTGATCACGTTGAACCCTAATAAAGTCAGTCCTGGTGAGGAACTTTACATTGATGTACCGAAGCTCAAGGTTAGTAGCTGTTTGGTGCCTGGATCGCTAGGTCTAGTGTTCGACTTTAAGAATGCGAATGACAAAAGTTGGTTCTTGAACAATGTGAGCAAGTTACTTTGTGAGAAGCTTGTTGTGAGACTAGCTGGGGAAACTGCATGTATGACAACAATGGGGAAAATTACACTGGTGTCTATCGCGACCTTTGGGAAAGTGCTACTGCGCGAGACCAAATGATTGACTATGGTGTTGGTTCTGAGAACTTGAGAAAGCTAATTTCTAAGGACGACAGTGGTGCGACAAGTGGAAACGTTGCTAAAGTTAGTGATGCATTGATGTTTGGTGTGATTGGAACGAAACAGCGGATTAAGCTCGGCAAGATCATGAATGACCACGGGTTGTACGCTCCTTTTAGCATGAACAACAACTTGCAGTATGTGATCACACTCCCAAAGGCCACAGACATCATGGTGGCGCAAACTAATGAGAGTATGGGTGGATACACTCTGGAGAACCTCGAGCTTGAGTATGAAACGATCGATAACCAGGAGCTCTCTGATGAAATAGCGTCAGGCTATGCAAGTGGTCGTAGTTTGTCGTATGAGCACGTCACGTTGATGAAAACCACTGAATGGGACAAAGGCACGACCATTGTGAACGAGAATGTTAATCTTCCAAGAAAAAGCATGAAGGCAATTGTGTTGCTTTTCACGAATAAGGTGCGAACAGACAGTGAGGAGTTTCTCTACCCAAATATTGAGAGTGTTAGAGTCACAATTGAAGGTGTGCCAAATAGTGTGTACTCACAAGGCATTCCAAAGTCGAAGTTCTACGCAGAGGCGAAACGACTGTTTGGGTTGGGTGAAGAACACGCTCAGTTCATGACCATACAGAAGTTCTATAAAGATGGTTTTGCGTTAGTCATTGACTTGAGGAGCGTTCAAGATAATTACAACGTCGCCACTGGTAAAAAAATTGTGAACACACAATCCGGTGTGCTTCTTGAGATCACTAAGAAAGCGACGACCGCAAATGTCATGTGCAGGGTGTTTGTGATGAGTGACGGATTAGTCAACTTCATGAACAATGGGCTGCAATCAATCCAGTATTAAATCAAACGTAATTTAATGGAAACTCCGTTTAATGCGTTAATTGTTGGGATGACAGCTTGTGGTAAGACACATTATTTGCTCAACACATTGGAATCTGAGTATCGTAGCAAATTTGACTACATTGTGTTGATTTGCCCTACTTTCGAGTGGAACAAAGCGTATCAAGATTGGAAATATGTACGTGACCCTGATGTGTTAGCAATAGACTGTGCACAAGACAATGTCGACGCTGTTCTCAAGTGTGTAACGAACACTTTTAAAGGCACTAACACTCTGATTGTGTTGGACGACTGTGCAAGTGGGCAGGACGTCAAGAATAGGACTAGTCAATTGGTCAACTTGGCTTTTAGTGCGCGACATTTTATGTTGAGCGTTATTGTCATCACACAACAACTGACGTCGATCGCAAAACCGTACAGAGAAAACATTAGTAAGCTCATTTGCTTTTACTGTCCGAGCAGAAGTGATATGAAGGTTGTTATTGACGATTACCTTGGACACATTAGCAAAGAAGAAGCGTCGACGATTGTGACCGCATTAAAAAATCATAAGTACGCTAGACTCGAAATCTCACTGCGCTATCCATACAGTCACGAAGTTGTTATTTCCGCAATAAAATATGGGTATAAGTAATAACGTGATGGTGAAACGCAAAAGTGAAGAAACCCCCACGATTGAGGAATTAGTTGAGGATACTCAAGCCGCTGGTACTTCAACTGTGGAAGACGACATTGACGCTAAAAGAGCTGAACTTATTAGACTGTCTGGCGATGGTGTGGTAAGCCAATCTGAAGCGTACATTAAAAAAGCGTCTGCAAAGGTTATCGACAAGATATGGCGCCAATACGAGTTGAAGAGAATGGAAATTGCAAACGCTTTTCTCACTGACTTACTAATCAGCAAATTCGCTAGCTTACTAGATGGGTTGAACGCTATTGAGAACCCTGACGAACTAAATGACGAGTTGCAAAAAGACCCGTTACTAAAGAAAGACGTTGAGAGCATTGTCGCGGTTGTGACACCGTACGTGCCTTTCTTAGGCTTGTTGTCGGGGGGAATCACAACGTCGAAATATGTGTACGATCACCATTTTAGAAGTGAGGTGACAAACACTGAAAATAGTGAACAAACGGACTAATTCGCGAAACAACCGGCCACCTGTTAGTATGCAAATTAGTCAATGTTGTTAACCAATCAAAAGAGCGCCATTTTGCTATCCATTTGGGTACTTGTTTGGATAAAACATTTGTTGTGGACGCTGGTGTGAATTGACCAATCAAAAGAGCGCCATTTCGCTATCCATTTGGATAAACACCACCACTAGAATCGAAATCTAGTGGTTTTTTTTTCGCGCGTGAATTGAGACAACAGCAGAACGCGTCGGTCGTAGTTTGTCAAACAAAAAATGCGAAAATGACGAAACGACACTTTCTATTTTTAAACATGCGAAAATGTTGAAGCGACACTTTCTATTTTTAAATATGTGAAAATGTTGAAACGACACTTTCTATTTTTTAAAAAATAGAAAATGACGAAGCGACACATTCTATTTTTAAAATATGACTGAAATAACACCAAATTTAGCGAAAATCGTGATTTGGTATATTTGATTTGGTGAGTCTCGCGCGTGTTTGACATCAATTGAGTAGAAAACGTGAGGGGTGTCTAGCTTGATTAAGGATTGCCATAGTAGTATAGAAGGTAGGGCTGCGAGCTTATTTGACTTCAACCGTAAATATAATACCAAAACATCGCCAATTTTGTCGAGTCGCGACTTGGCACAAATTTGGTGATGTTTTGGTATTATATTTACGGTTGAAGTCGAATGGGCTCGCAGCCCTACCTTCTATACTACTTCGCAGGGTGATTCATGACCTCGAATACGCGATGATGACACTGTTTGGTCACGCATGAATGTCGCAATCATCTGAAATTACTGCGAGTTACGGAAGAAATAGTCAATGACGGCCGGATTGATTGTTGTTTTGATACGATTTAGAGCTGTTATATTCATGTATAACACTATGTATATATTTACGTACCGGAACATTCTGTATGAGATAACAAATTGCTCCATCCCTCGACACTGCAAAATCTTTCTTCCTATTGCTTGACCGATGCAGCATCAACACAAGTACATATAATGCACAAAGATCATCTATATATATACAACCAGAAATTAACAATTAATTATAAGTATTATACTTACTAATTACTTAATTACTTTGGTCGGGTTTTACCTCGAAATAATTATAAATATCTTTCCATATAAGTTCTCAAAATTACAACGACAACAACAACGACGACGACAGCAATAACAACAGGAATAACAACAACAATAACTATGATGACTTCGAACAACAAAAACGACGAAAGCAACGACAACGACAACAACGACAACAGCAACAACGAATATAACACATAATAACAATGAGTAACTCCATCAGTTGTTCACTGTACATATTCTCTCTGGAAGCCCTTAAATTGTTATGCAATTGTATAATTTCTATATTAAATATGTAATAATGATGTAACCATACATTAAACTCTGCACGAGTAAACCCACTGCAAATCATGAGCATATAAGGAACGTATAAACTTATCATTTCCTTGGTAGTTGCTTATGAGTTGCAGGACAGCTGGATAATCCTTCTTGCCCAAAGCAATTAAACGTATCATAGTGATTATAAACTATATTATAGACTATATATATATAATTTAATTATAAATATCAAAGCCTGGCATATTATTTTCATAAAAGCCATTGAGTCGTATATATATATATATATATATATATATATATATATATATATATATATATATATATATATATATATATAATATATATATATATATATATATATATATATAATATATATATATATATATATATATATATATATATATATATATATATATATATCTATATATATATCTATATATATATCTATATATATATATATATATATATATATATATATATATATATATATATATATATATATATATATATATATATATATATATATATATATATATATATATATATATATATATATATATATATATATATATATATATATATATATATATATAGTACAATATACAGACACGTGTAGCTTGGTACAATCTAGATATGGGCATGAGAACTAATTATACCCAAGCGATTGCCGGTGACAACCGCTTGTGGGACAAACAGCGGTCATGCGCACATCCAGAGAGCGTGAAGCGGTGTAGGGCCAGAGTGCTCAAACTACCACAAGGGTAGTGGGCGTCGCATCATCGCTAAAGGACATCTACACGAACTTCACAGAGTGTTCAACAACACCGAAGTGAAGGAGCGTATAGTAATATAAATATATGTATATATATATATGTGTGTGTGTTCTATAGTTGCGCAATGTCTCGAATCTTGGAGAAAATACTGTTAAAACATACCATTTCTGGCATATCCTTAAATCGCGGATATTCTTCGACGATATTGGTTATACTTAGATTATTCGTCTTAATAACATTGCGTCTGTAATCGTGGGTTTGTTTGAAATAATCAATGTTGGTTGGGTTTTTTCCGTAGCTCGGTGCCGTGTATTTCATCCAAGAGATCTATAATTAATAGAAAATGATCTATAATTAATAGAAAATGAAATCAAAGATAAGTTCTGAACGGCCGTAAAAAAACGAACAAGATTAAAAACCAAAAGCCGGGCATAGGAAATATTATCATTGTGCATTTCCTCCTTCAAAATGGTGTGGCTCAATTATTTAGCTAGAGCATTGAGTGAGCAAAAAACATTTTATCTTATGCAAGATTTTATCGAGTAATTTAAATAGTAATGTTGCAAGCGAAGATTTTCCAGAATTTTATAATTATAATTTAGGGATGTTCATAAAGGCTAGAATATGTTTTTGCCGAGATCCTGCGCTGATCATGAGTCGAATCATTTGTAAAAATAGTTTTCGTTTGCATGATATGTTCTTCCAATACATTAGGCGAGATCTCGCTATTGCATGCATGACTTACCCGAGATCCTGCTAATGAAGGAAATATTTCATGTTAACACACTCAAGAGCCTTGGCCCTCGTAGGAGGGTTGGTAAATACATTATAAAGAGTTTTTCTTTGTTCTTGAATTTTGGCGCTAAAATGCGCGCTATGGTCAGGCTAGAAAATGCGGGCTGACCCCAGCTGACCCTATAAAAAAATCACGTGATAATTAACACGCCGTAAATTCCGTAATGGCAACAAATTTCCAATTGCTTTTTCTGTGCGAGCCGCGAGGTTCTGTACAGTTAAGTTTATTTATTCAGGAATTACATGGCATTATATTGCACATTGTACTGAAATGGGATATATGTGGCCTAAGAGTAAAGGAGGACTGCACAAGAAAAGGTAAGATTGAATTTAAACTGTTTAGCTCTTTATATCCTTCAAACATCGAACTTCACATGAGCCATACTTATAAATGCAAATGAGGTAGTCTTATATTTAGCTCATTTGCTGTTTGAACACACTTATCAATTTATTGAACTTATCAATTTATTGATTGTTATATGTATCACGGATTCGGCGATTCCAAGTTTCCAACGATGAACGTTTTTAATATTTGCTCAGTTTGAATTACTAATAATCCTTTAACCGGATACAGATTTTATAACAATAAGTTTTTTAACAATATCATATTAAGTTATAATGCATTGCATATAATGGATGAGGCTAGCTGGACAAGCCATAGAAGCCTGCTGGTGATAATTGTGATGTTAACTCAAATCTATGACAGACTATGTACCTTTTCTTTCAAATCTTGGGAAAGAACTGCGACTTCTTGTTCTTGCTCGATGTCCGGTGCATTAATAATGGGAGAAGTAATTGTCTTTTCTGTAGAACATTTCTTTCTACGTCGGCCTTCCTCAGCAGAGCTGGCCTTGCTGTCCTAATACTTTTCAACCGATACTCAATGAACCCATGACCATTGTCATAAAAATGCTCCTAAATTAGAGATATGTCGATTAATATAGTCAGCATGTTAAATTCTAATTCTACAAGTACTATTATTATGGACTATTATTATGGTAGATATGTTTGGGACATCATGCATCATTTATCACATTTAAGTATGATTATCATTTACATGTCCTTTCATCCCAGGAGTGTTATCCCTGCTTGAAGGATACACGCTGGCGATATCTTTTGCCAATATTGTTTTTTTGTTCTGATGTTGGGTATCTACAAAAGGAAAAATATATCATTAAATGAATATGAATTTTATTGTATTTTATACAGTATTACTGACAATACCAAAACCTCTTTGTTAAATACTGTACTTACAGACCACATATTTCCACTAAGTGTGCAACAGAAATTTTTATTAATGCACGTCTTTGTTGGCTCGACAGGATGCCACCTCCATCCAGGTGTTTGTCAATTTTCAGGCCCTCTGGATGATGTATCATTGCTTCTTTTACATTTAAGTTCTACAAAATAATATATATGAACATTATTGAGTAAGATTGCCGTTGATTGAATTTAATTTACAGTAAAACTGGTTTACAATAATACTAAATAGAAAACATACAATTTTAGCATTAAGCGTGAATAGTTCAAATTTTCTTTTCCGATTTTGTTATATACCACTTGTGCTATTAGTATCGGTTTTATGTGTCTCAGGCTGTTCTTACAACAATAAGATTAAGCATATCAATTTTGTTTCTTGAATACATGAAAAAATAGCTTCTAAATTCATCAAATTAACATCCAGTATGTCTATTTCTATTTCCACTTTTGCCCATTTCTTTCAACGTTCTCATGAACAACACTTACTGGGTCACAACTTAACAGCAATATAGATGTTTAGTCGAATATCATCGGCTTTGTCCAAAAATTCTGCCACGACACTGTTTGGACTACACAAGGTCATCCGCGAGTCGTTCAGCCCTGAACCAGTTACTGTAGATATGGCTAACATATGGGACATAAAATCCTGGATGACTCCATTTCTACCGAGTCTAAAACACCACTCGCGACACCATGCATTTCGGTTCAAAAAATCATCAGACGAACAAGTCCAAATGAGTTACAGAAACTGGTCGAAATCTGGACGCAAGGAGTGGAAACCGTCAAAACCTTTGCAGATTCTCGAAAAAATGCCAGAAGATGTACCGAACATATTGAGACCAGATTTCAAGAAATGCCCCACGATTGAACAGCTGCAAAGTGGTCTCCAGCAGATCAGTGTTCGGCTAAGACCAGAGGAAATAAAATGGTGGGACCAATTTATTGATGGAGAAGCAACAGCGGTCAAATTGGAACAGTGTATCAGAAGAAGAATTGATCAAGGCAGGTTAAAAAAATCAGTTCTCTTTGGCCGAGTTGAAGTATTTGGAGGAATCAGTTGATGATGGGGAAGATGATGACGAAGCAACGCGCAAAATAATGAGCGAGATCTAGACAATTATATATATATATATATATATATATATATATATATATATATATATATATATATATATATACAGTGTATATATTTGTTTTATGCATATATTTCTATATCTTTGATGTTTAGTTTTCATGATTTATTCGCCTATACACCATTTTTCCAAGGCAATAAACCAATAAAGCGAATAGATAACATTTCCTTTGGGACTATCAGCGGTTCTTTCCGGTCATTTCCGCAACGCAATTCAACACTCGCTTTCTTTTCTGCAGTACATGACTGCACAGTCTGCACGATCAGTTTGAACCTAATTGTGTGAAACTTTACTATGTAAAAAACGAACACCAATGGATAAGAAATTCTTACAAATAACCTGGTGTGGATCATAATGGGTATCACTTGGTGTGGATCAACACCGACGTTGCGCGCAGTAACAATATTGAGAGAGCTTCGTCTATGAGTATGGTAAGTTGATTTTTATTTATTTTCTACTCTGTGCTTTATACGACACAACTTCAGCCTGTGACAATAAGAGCTTAGTAGAATATATTACAACTACTATATTACCAATAGTTTATCGAGACATCGGGTTAGCAAGATTTACTAAGTTTTGGTCATTATGTTTCCCGTCAATTCGCACATGTCGCGCGAAATAATAGGAATTACGTGGAGGGAAAAAGTAATTAGTGAATTGCGCTCGGTTGCAAGAGGCAACAGGACATCAATTTAAATTATTTCGATTTTGTGCACTCGTTAATAAATTGCTTAGCTAAGGCTAAACTATCGTACTCAGTTTTAAGAATAGAACTTTCACAAAAAAATTCTGAACATAAGTACGTATATTTGAAACTCATCAGCAAATATTTAGCACGGCTGATTTGTTTGAGAAATAAAAAATAATTTTGCGAAATACGAGCAACTGAAGCAACTAGTATCTGAACTTCGAAACAAATAATATCCAACAACAGATGGTAGGTTTGTCTTGAAGTAATCTTTCGTTAGTTCTCACTCAACATTCCATTCATATTTAATCAGTTCAAACTAAAAACTCAGGGCCTTTTCACATGGTACCAGTAATAAGATGGCCAGCGAGATATTTATCAACCCAGTTTCAAATGCCGCACTAGTCCATCCCGGTAGCCGGTATAAACCGTTCATATGGAAAATCATGGTAAAATGTTCATCTAGATTGATGAAGATCTTGGTAGCATCCACCGAGATCATCGCCAAGTGGGCCAGAACACTTTCCTTAACCGGCCGGTGTCCTTGTGTATGAAAAGGCCCTCAGTTCCCTCAGTCTTGTTAAAATTAGTTTACTGCAAAGAAAGTCACTGACAAAACATAGATATCTGCTTTCATACTTATGTCATTGTATGTGTAAATCAGATGAGACATGGAATTTTTCCATGCAGACGGCGCAAAATCGGATAGAAATTTAATCTGATTTTGATAGGAAGAACAGATGATTGATGGAATCAAACCAGAAACATCCTTGATAGTAAAATTAAATAGTGATCATCTTATTGGTCACTGAGTGAAACAATTTCATTTACCTTATAATTAATTGGTTGTTGCATGAAACTGTTTTTAGTTATAAGCCATGGAAAGGCCATTTCTCACTAATGCTAAACCAAAAATACCCCATTCTTTATAAGCAAAATTGTGAGTATTTCTCTTTTACTGTTTTTCTTTCATATTTTATTCATCCGCCTTTTGCATTTATCGCAAAAAAAACCACTATGAGAACTGCGTTTTTATTGTGTATAGTATATTGTGTATAGTGTATAGTATATTAAGTTTCAGTTGTTATGTAGAATCCTCTCAATGTGTTAGATCTTCAAATCACATATGTAGCTTTAGGCCATTATATAATCAAATTAAGCTATCGACAAATCAGGAAATAGTATGACAACTTATACGCCATGGAATTTGTTTGATGAAATACAGTCAGTTGTGAATTCTTTCAATTTTAAAGCAATTTGGTAAAACAAGAAATAAATTATGATATGTTTTAGTGGTTGAAATAAATGTAAATTTTATAATATGAGAAGCAGAAATTGCAAAAGAGTGGTTCTTTGTATTTTTTGAAGATGAACATAGATATAGTATCATATCGCAGGACTTTGTGAAGTGGGGAGACGATGAACAGTTGGCGGTTGGTGGGTAAAACATGGAAAGAAGATACACACGGGTAAACTTGTGAGCCAAGGTAGGTAGCCTTCTCTTCATGCGTTCTATTTCAGTGACTATCCAAGAAAGCACGTGGCAGCCTGAACTGTGAGTCTGTGGTTGCACGGAACAACAAATAAAAAATCACGCTCGCGTGAACTGCGTATAGTTTGCGGCCCCGATTTACCTTTCGTGTTATACTAAACGTTGGAGATTTTATAGGCGACATTTATTGGGAACATATCCACGTTCTGTAATAAAACAAGGATGCTGACTGAAACTCGCAAAATGGTCGTCTGAATGGTCGAACAATTTTTGTTTTTCTACAAATTAAAATACGAGTCTAACTGGGCCTAATGCTTAGTGAAAATCATAAGTTTCTTAATATAGTTTTAAACATCACATGTGTAGCGAAAGCAGGACAGCCATGTTTCTGCTTAAAGTTTTAACTACGAAGCGCGCGGATCAGTTACATCTGCTGACATTCATGGTGTTGTGTTGTGTCTCTTATATATTACGCTTGAGGAATTCGAGGGTTTAAAAAACGTTCGGTTTACAACTTATAAAGTTTGTATATCTTCTATTTTCGTAAAATCTTTCAGAATATCGCCTTTAGTAACATAGCGTTTGGCTTAGAGTGAAAATATATGGCCCCTTATGGAATTTTACCAACGAAATTATTAAAAGTTGACAGCAAAATGAATGCGGCGTTCTTATATGTATCAAGTCGAGAGTCGAAACTAAAAAGTCGAGAATAAACTTCGAATTAAAAAATCCGTTAAATACCATTTAGACATGTTGCTTTATTCCAATCCTAGGCCAAGATATATTTGTAAAAACACCAGATAAAAGATACTAGTAGCAGCTGGCCATTATGAAGTGCCGCTGGAATTCTATCAGACATTGACATTTCACAGATGCACGGAATTACTCCATAATATAGAGTATATACTCATGTTACTTTTGGACTTTTGTTATCACTAATGGTTTTAAATTCGAAAATTATTCTCGACTTGTGAGTTTCGGCTTTCAACTTGATCCATGTAACGCTGGTGTAAATCGTGGCATTTCCTTTTGCTGTCAACATGTTAATGTTGATGTTGTGTTTGTCGAAGATAGAGCAGTAATCAAGATTGATGATAATTACTACGATGACACCTGTGCATTACAGAAGGTTCTTTTCAAATTAACGGTGGAACGTGATCTTGATAGAGCGAAATCTCTTTCTATTCAGGGACCCTTTCTTTGCCTAACGGATATTCATTTAAAATCGTCACATTCTATTCTTTATAATTGGAAAATCGGTGATGATTTAGTTAAATTTGCGATCAAAGCCCGATTAAATTTGCATCCTACCAACTTTACAATTTTCATTTGGAATCGTGAACATGATCCAATGTGTCCATTTTGTCGACAACATACCGAGAGTATGGCACACTTGATGAACGGATGCAAAGAATTTCATAATTATTACAATCGTCGTCACAATCGAATAGCAGACAAAATAGCCGATGAAATCAAACAGAGTTGTCCCCGTAGTCGCGTTTATTCAAACAAGTTGTTGGAAACCGTTTTCCCGGAATTTCAGGAGCAGTTGTCATTGTTTCGTCATCGAAAACCAGATATTTTAGTCATTGATCCGGTGATGAAGTCATGTATTGTGGTGGAAGTGACCGTTTGCTACGATCTTTATTTTGGTTACGCCTTTGATGGGAAATGTGAGAGATACGAACCTGTTTGTAATTTTCTGCGTAGAAGGAATTGGAGCGTTAAACTGATTGTTTTGTGTTTTGGATCCCTCGGGTGTATTAAAAAGGATGTTTGGCGTGGAATGAGAGCTTTTGTCAATCGATAGAGATGATGCAAAGAGACTGCTGAGTTGGTGCTCGCTATCAAACTTAATTATGGCAAATTATATATGGAGACATAGAGTAAAGAAACTAGTCTCATGACTACCTTATCCTTTTCAATGTCAATTTGAATGACTACATATACTGTATATTGCTTTGTTGATACTGTGTTGTAGGTTTGATACAATTTATGTGACTGTCGCATGCCTAGCATATATATTTATTGTATTAGAACTGAGCAGAGTGTTCAGGTGTTAGGGCAGAAAGGAAAATTATTATTATTATTATTATTATTATTGGGGGTTTAGTGGGTTTATTATAGGGGGTTATTATTATTAGGCGTTATGATTATGGTTAGAACCTGGTTTAGGTTGATGGGACCTGGTTGTAGTTGCATATATAATAATAAACTACTATAGTCTATATAAACATGATGTACCTACCCATTTACCCCTGAGTGATGCTCCGTGGCACAGTCAACAAGGAACACAGGCTCTGGGAACTTTACATAGTCCCGATGGAGTGCGCAAAAGACCCTGTGAAGTGTGCATTAAATATTTTGCCACGACTATTTAGTGAAGAGGAGGTAGCTGACGGAACTCTTGAATTGTCCAAGAAGTCTAAGAGGACCCTCTTGGACAAAGAAAAAACCAATAAGTTGTTTGATATGTACAGTACAATGAGTAAAACATTCCCAGTGCTTGTTCAGGCTCCCTTGTTACCTTATAAATATCACTGTAAACTACTGTATATTGTGCAACAAAACATATTATCAAATAAAAAATACCAAACAACATACAAAATAAGAATTATGGCTTCATTGACATGATAACCTGCAAATGCAAATTCGATTAGACTTTCAGAACAGTTAATTGAAGCAATAAACTTGACAAGTAACTGCTTTCTTATCTGATTATTTTATAGACGTACTCCGAATAAAAGACGGCGAACGTACGTTCACAAAAATCACCAACAAGTCATTGCCTGCAATAAAAAATGCAGGGATGCTATGAGAAGAATGGAAAATAAGTGTTCCAAGAAAATTGCAACTGATTAATTGATTTAATCATTTGATACATTTTATAATTCAGTTTTAATTTGATTTTATAACATTACATATCAAACTATACATGTAGAAGTAATATTTGTCTTTCGTATATATATTCTGTAATTTAATTAACAATTGCACCTAGAATAAATGGGATTTTTTTCAATGATACTATATCTTGCATTTGTTTTTGTTTTGTTTTAAATATGGATCTAATGCATGGAGGGTGTCAGATAATATAGTGTATACTGTATATACCAATCATAAAAACCTTAGAATTTCTTATGTAACCTTTTTGTAAGATCTAAAATCTTGCAAAAATATTGTATGATCTTATAAGATCTTGTATGATCTGGTAATTTCCTACATGATCTTGTGAGATTTCCTATATAATTTTGTATGATCTTGTAAGTTCTTATAAGTTCTTGTATAATTTTGTAAAATCTTGTATGATCTTATAAGATGTATAATCTTATAAGATCTTGTATGATCTTGTAAAATCTTGTAAGATCTTGTATGATCTTTTAAGATTATGTGTGATCTTATAAGATCTTGTATGATTTTATAAGATCTTGTAAGATCTTGTATGATCTTGTAAGATCATGTACCGGTATGATCTTTTAAGATCTTGTATGATCTTATAAGATCTTGTATGATCTTGTAAAATCTTGTATGATCTTATAAGATCTTGTAAAATCTTTTAAGATCTTGTACGATCTTGTAAAATCTTGTAAGATCTTGTAAAATCATTTAAGATCTTGTATGATCTTATAAGATCTTGTATGATCTTATAGGATCGCGCAAGATCTTATCTGGTATTATAATAGCTTATAAAGAGTGTTTAAGATCTTGTTATATCATGTAAGATCTTGTAAGATTGTGTAAGATCTTGCAAGATTTTAAATAAGATCTTGCAATATACATAGGAAAACTTGCATGATCTTGCAAGTACTTGCAAGATTCTTGTAAGATCTTATATAAGATCTTACAAGAATCTTATAAGATCTTACAAGATCTTACACAAGATTTCTACATGGGATATCTCACGGGCTCAGCTGCCAGCTTTGATACGATTATGGCGTAATGCGTATTCTTACCGATTATGCTACATGTTACAGCATGTTACATCATGTTACACTACATGTTACACTACATGTTACTGTTCAATTGTTAGATTATATTATCAATCTTTACATGTTACAACATGTTACACCTACTTTTTTTAAAGTAAAAATAGTTTATTTTAAAAAGTATAGGTGTAACATGTTGTAACATGTAAATAATTATAGTAGGACATAACAATTTTAGTGTAACATGTAGTGTAACATGTAGTGTAACATGGTGTAACATGTGGTAATTTTAGTCAGACTCTTTATTACTGATAAAATAAAAAGACCTTCATTGGAGAAAACACCCATTTTGTGGCAAATGCGTGTACATGTACATTGAAACCATATTCAATAATGTCAAATGTGTACCACGCTGACTGATAATATTCTATAGGTAAGCCTTTTGCAGCACTGTTAG